>SNQJ01S0074357.1:4343-41794 GCA_010110895.2 Picea sitchensis
TATTTGGCAGTATAGCATGGGCTCACATTCCTGATGAGAAAAGGAAAGCATTGCAGCCTAAAAGTGAGAAGTGTATATTTGTTGGTTATTCTGAAGATGTCAAAGGTTATAGAATTCTTCAACCACATTGTAATGAAATTATTATTAGAAGAGATGTTCAATTTGATGAAAATCTCTTGGCCTGCGAGCCTAATTCGATGATTGTGCCTTCTTCGGCCTACGAGCCATCTTCGGTGTTTGTGCCTTATTCTATTCCTATTCTGGTTTATTCTTCAGATGATGATAGTGAGGATGAAAATCCACATCCGCCTGCGAGCCTTCCTCCAGATGAGTCCTTTGAACCTAAACCAACACCAATTCCACTGCTTCCTAGATGGGTCCGTTCAACACGAGAAGCAGTTGGTGGTCTTGTCAGTGATCCTTCGTATCAGCATCGAACATGTTCATAGTTCCAATGAGCCTCTTCTCTTCTAGCTCAAGTTTATGAGACTCGTGATCCAAAGACATTTGTAGAAGCTTCAAGTCATCCAGATTGGGATACAACAATGAATGAAGAGTATCGATCTTTAATGGAAAACTATACTTGAGATCGTGTACCTCTTCCAAAAAGAAGAAAACTTGTCATATGTAAATGGGTCTACAGAAATAAGTATGCATCAGATGGAAGTGTTGAAAGACACAAGGCACAGTTAGTTGCCAAAGGATTTTCCCAAGTTGAATGAATTCACTATAATGAAACCTTTGCCCCTGTGGACAAAATGAATTCCACCTGCCTTGTTCTTTCCCTTGCTGCCTCACATAAATGGGAGGTCCATCAGATAGATGTTAAATCTACCTTCTTGCACAGAGATTTGCAAGAAGAAATCTACATGGAACAACCTCTTGGCTATGTCTAGAATGAAACTAGCCTTGTTTTTCACCTTAAGAAATCTCTTTATGGTCTTAAGGAAGCTCCCCGAGCTTGGTATGCCAAAATGAACAACTTTCTTATCGACACTGAATTCTCTAGATGTCATTATGATCCTAATGTCTATACCAAGAAAGTAGAAAGCCATCTCATAGTACATGTCCTTTATGTTGATGACCTTATCCTTACTAGTAGTGACTCAAAACTTTTAAACCATGTGAAAACCAGCCTTAAGAAGAATATTGAAATGACAAACTTAGGTTTTTTGCACAATTTCCTTGGCCTCCAAGTTTTGCAAACCAATGAAGGAATTTTTCTTTCCCAGTCTAAGCATGCTTGTGACCTTCTTCATCGCTTTCACATGGATGATTGTAAACCATCCCCTTCTCCCTTCCAGTCTAGAGTCAAGCTTACTGCACTTGTACTTCTCCCAAAGTTGATGCCACCCTGTACCGTCATTTAGTTGGTATCCTCTTATACTTGACTCATACTCATCCTAATATTTCCTTTGTTGTTGGTCTTATTGCCCGGTATATGCAAACACCCCATGAAAGCCATTGGAAAACAGCTAAAAGGATACTTTGTTATGTATGTGGTACAGTTCAGTTTGGGATACATTACAGTTCAGGGGGGGCTCCTTTATTGGTTGGTTTCACTGATTCATATTGGGTCAGCAACCATGATGATCAGAAGTCTACTGCAGGTTATGTTTTCAGCCTTGGTTCAGGACATGTCACTTGGGTCTGTAAGAAACAATAGGCTATTACACTTTATTCAGCATAAGCAGAGTACTGAGAAGCGGTAAATACAAGTCAGGAAGCCTTGTGGCTTCGACAGATCCTTTCATAGTTTGGATTCGAGCAGCAGCAGCATCTGACCAGCCTTTGGTGAGACAATCAGAGTGTCATCAAGCTCACCAAAGACCCAATTCAATGTCAATGCAGCAATCACATAGATCTACACATGCACTTCATCAGAAAGCTCATTCATGATCAAGTTATTGAAGTGCTCTTTTTCCCTACAGAAGATCAAATTGCAGACATTTTCACAAAGTCTCTTACAAAAGCGAAGTTTTCCAAACTTCGATCTATGTTAGGAGTCCAAGAAGTTTTCATTAAGGAGGATAGGCTCTAATGCCTCCTTCCTTCTCCTATTGTGTCACTATTGTAAATCATTCAATCCTATCCCAAGTTGTTCTTAAGGGGGGATGTTAGGATATTTAGACACTTAGGAATTATTTAAGATCTACTTGGTCTAATGTGTTGTTAGGTAAAAGTGTGTTTCTTTAGTATGCATTAATATGCATTTGTAGTTAGGAAATACGACGGTCACAATATGTTCCCGACATAGAGTGATCTGACAGTTCATATTCTCCTTGATAGTAAGGGCCATTGATCCATGGCTTAACACTCGATTGGTCCATGATCTCTATTTAAAGATAATGGAGGGTCATTTGTCGATGATCGATTGTGAGAAACTCTCTTGTAAAATCTCTTTGTAATCTTTTTCTTTTGCATTAATAAACTGCTCCAAGTGGTCGTGTTGGTTGGGGCCATGGATGTTTCCCCGTAGGGGTTTTACCACGTCAAAACATCGGTGTGTTGATCTTTGATTTGGTTGTGTGAGTGGTTAATAAAGGTGTTCATCCTCTGTTGGAATACCTGTGTTGTCGAAGAAGATTGATAGTCAACCCATAGCTATTTTGATTAATTATGGAGCTAGTCATAGCTATATACATATAAATCTAGTTGAAATAACTAAATTGAAGAAATGTAAGCATGAAAAGTCTTGGTTAGTTCAACTAACTAATGGAACCAAGAGAAGAATCAATGATCTTGTCAAAGATTTCCCAATAAACATTAATGGATTCAACACTAATGAAGATTTGAACATCATACCACTTGGGCCCTATGACTGCTTGATTTGTATGGATTGGCTAGAAAAGCATCGTGTTGTCTTAGATGTTACAACAAAGATTTCACATGTCTTAATGAAGACGGAAATTCAAGGACAATTCAAGGTATTCCAAGGACTATATTTGTTACATAGATTTCAGCAATGTAGTTGAAAAGGAATTTTAGAAAAGGGTGTCAAATATATGCATCCCATATGGAAGAGCCAACAAAGGGTAAGGAGCCAAGTCTTGAATATTATCTAGTCTTAAAGGAATATAAATATGTGTTTGGGGAATTGTTGGGATTGCCACCAAAGAGAGACATTGATTTCTCTATTGACTTAATGCCTGGAGCTACCCTAGTTTCCAAAACTCCCTACAAAATGAGCACACCAAAACTAAAAAAACTGCAAATGCAGCTATAAGCGTTGTTGAATAAGGGGTACATATGCCCAAGCATTTCTCCTTGGAGTTCCCCAGTTCTTTTTGTGAAAAAAAAGGATGGAAATATGAGGTTGTGTATTGACTTCAGATAGTTGAACAAGGCTATTATAAATAATAAGTATATTTTGCCAAGGATTAATGACCTTTTCGATCAACCGAAGAGAGCAAAGATTTTTTCCAAGATTGACTTGAGATTGAGTTATCATCAAGTGAGAACCAAAGAAGAATATACTAGCAAGACAACCTTTCAGACAAGGTATGGCCACTATGAATTTGAGGTGGTGCCTTTTGGGTTGACAAATGCACCCGCTACATTTATGTGTTTGGTGAATGGAGTGTTCAAATATTTCTTAGACAAGTTTGTTATTGTCTTCTTGGATGATGTTCTTATATATTCCAAGACAGAGGAGGAACATGAACAACATTTGAGAATTGTGCTTCATGTGTTGAGAGAGCACCAATTGTATGCCAAGTTGAGGAAGTGCACTTTTTATCAAAAGTAGATCGATTATTTGGACCACATAGTCTGAGAGGATGGCATAACAGTGAATCTAGAAAACATTGAAGTAATTAAGAGTTGGTTGGTACCAACAAATATTTCAGAGCTTAGATCATTTATGGTTTTAGATGGTTATTACAGGATATTCATTGCAGGTTTCTCCAATACTACACACCAAATAGTTGTTAGGAAATATACTTCCATGCTAAACCTAGTAGAAGAGATGAAGACAGATTTAATCAAGAAAGTAAATGACAAAGAAATCACACAGTACACAAAGATTTTAACCTGGAAACCCAATGAGAAAACTAGCATTCCTTGAGTGTCTTGCTCTCTTGTTGTCTTCTTTATTCGTAATAAAGGGTTACATGAATAACCTTGGCCTACACCTAAGACAAAATCATCATCATACCTTTTTTCTTGTACAAGAACAACCATGTAGCTAATTCGGCTTACATATACATGACCAACAACCTTATGTGAAAGATAAGCATGAATATCAAATACAACATATAACTCAATACAATTACAACACACCTTATTCATAGGCTTTAAAACTTGCAAACCCTAAAGAATGGCTCCCAAAAATGGTTATAAATCCACACATATCATTGACTACAAATCCCACGAATCTCAGGATTTTGTTACAGTTTACTACTAGTTGGATTACCAGTTGAGCTCCATTTTGTCTTTAGTTGGTTTCCACATGGCCTTTTGATGACTTCTCGACTTGTTGTTGATCACTTTGACTTCAAATTTTCTCGGTCGATCACTTCGACCTTCAACTTTCACCATAAAGAATATAACAACCCAACATTGTCCCACTTGTTGTCTTCTTTGTTGAAATAAGAGAACCTAAAATTTTGTTCACAGACCTAGGGGTAGCAATGGCCATTGTCTTTCTACACCAAGAGAAATTCACAGCACTCACAGACTTGGTCAAAGAGTCTGTTATGTTTTCTAACGTGTCTACTTTCTCTAGCAATGCCTTGTTACTTTCCATCATGTCTCTCATGAAATGGTATTGTACATCAATATGCTTCATCTTGGAATGATAAGCCAGGTTCTTTGCAAAAATATTACACTCTGACTATCGCAATTTAACGTTATAGCTCTCTTCTCAAACCTAATCCATGAACACAGTTGTTGCAGCCATATTTTTTCTCTTCTTCCATGAGTGGTTTCCATGTATTTATCTTTTTTTATTGACAAGGCTATGACCACTTGTCGCTTACTCATCCAACCAATTGCTCCACCAAACATCTTGAACACATATCCATTGGTCAACCCTCGTCGATCTAGATCTCCAACTTAGTCAATGTCGATAAAGCCATGTACATCTACTTCACTGTCAGATCTAGGTTTCCCTTGGTAGCATGTACCATAATCTTTTGTGCCACACAAATATCTGAATACTCTCTTGATAGTCATCTAGTGCTCTTTTCCAGGTGTCGACATGTATCTACTCAACACTCCCATTGCATGGGAAATGTCTAGTCGAGTGCAGACCCTCACATACATTAGACTACCAACAACACTTGCATAAGGAACACACACCATGTCCTCTATTTATTCCTATCCGTTTGAACATTTTTCAACAGTTAATATTGCTCTCACATGAATTGGCACCTTAACAAGTTTGCAATCTTGCATGTTGAAACACTTCAATATTGTTTCAATGTAATTTTTTTTATTCAACTAGATCTTTCTAACTGCCTGATCTCTCTTAATCTCCATTTCCAAAATAAAGTTCGTTGCACCGAGATCCTTCGTGTTCAACTTGCAGAATAAATGCTTCTTCACCTCCTTTATTGTGTCCATGTTGTTTCAATCAACAACATGTCATCAACATACAATGCTACATATATGACATGCCCACCTTCTTCCTTGGAATATATGTAGTGATAAGCTTTGCTTCTCACAAATCCCAACTAAGGATGTATGTGCCAAACTTTTGGTGCCACATCCTTGGTGATTTCTTTATATCATAAAGGGATCTTTTCAATTTGCACACTAACTATTTATTTCCCTTTAATCCAAATCCTTCGGGTTGTTTCATGTAGATTTATTTTTCCATGAAATCTACATTGTCTTCACATCCATTTTCTCTATTTCAAGATCAAATGTTGTAGTTGGAAACATTAATACTCTAATGGAATTTAATTTTGCAACTAGGGAAAAAATTTCACCGAAGTCGACTCCTTTGACTTGGGAATATCCTTTCACTACTAGTTGAGATTTGAATTTCTCGACTTGACTTGTTGTTGTTACACATTATTTTCATCACTGCTATGACCATTGATGATGTGCACCTACCCTTTGTCATCTGAAGGATTATTTCCTTAATCCTTGAAGAAGATGGAAGAAAACCTTTCCTAGAGAGATGAAACTATGGAAATTTCCTTTGAAAACCCTAATTTATGAAGGTGTCACAATGTGTTACATTGCAGCATGTGACAACCTTAAGTGTCACATGTTGCAGCACAGTAGCATGCGACAATGTCACATGCTGCTCATTCATAGGGTGCGACACTATTTGTATGAAGGAAAAAAAGAATAAATTCAAGAAGTTTCTAGAATAGAAGCTTCAAGGATGAAGTGTCCTACGATCGGTTTGGATCTCACTCGTATTCCTGATTTGGTGAGATCTTAACCGCTCATCCTAACCTTCTCATCCCTTCCTTTTCAAATCTATAAAAGGAAACATCTCTCATGAAGAAAGCTAATGGATGAATCAATCAATCAATCAATTAATCATGAATAGTGGTCAATCATGGCTTTAGCTTTTGCTTTGACAAGGTGACTTTTGACCTGGATGGGTTGGTATCAAACCTATGGTGTCATAACTCATAGAAGCAAAGGGTGTGTGTTGGATCAAGGAATCATTGGGAGGGACTTCACAAAATCAAGGCTTTGGTTGTAATCTCTTCCATTATTAGTAATGCAACAATATATGTTCTTTCCCACAATTGCTATCCATTTTGGGTTATATTTGTTGCATTTCTCCTTGATCATTTGCATAGGTTTTATCAAATTATACGTTTTTTGCTTTCGCTCTTGTTGGCTTGTGTTTTTGTATAGGTTATCACCCAAAAGTCTTAAGACGGAGCTGTAAACTACAACTAGCGAGGAAAACCATCGATTAAAAGGTGTGAGCTCTTTCTAGATAGTATTTTTTATTACATAAGCCTAGGGAAAGTTATACATTTTGTCCTATTTTTTTCTAGTATTGGTATCTGAATCTAGGGAGATCATTATGTGTCCGCATAGACCGATTTTTCCGAAAGAAACTACTCTCATATTTTTCTTGAACACCCACTTTCTATCGACGATATTTCTTCCACTAGGTAATTCAACCAAATCCCGCATCTCATTATTGTGCAAGGATTCCATTTCTTTGACCATGGTGTCCTTCCATAGTGTACCCTCTATCGAGTCGATGACCTCCTTGATTGTCTTGGGCTCCTCATCAATGGTTGTTAGCACAAATGCAAAACAAAAATCGGGTGGACTATACCTTTTGATTTGTTTTCTTACTCATTCAAACCTCGTTACAACTAGGGTCAGTTGTTCCACCTATTCATCTGATTCAATCGACTCATTTGAATCATCTTCTTCGTTCCTCAGTTCAAACCTCACCTTCTCCAGATCTTTCTTTGTTTGAACCATTTCAGACTCAAACTTACCTCTGACTTCTCTGAAGACCACATCTCGACTATAAACTATTCTCCTTGATGCAAGATCCCAGAGCTTTTATCCTTTCATTCCTTCTTTGTATCCAATGAATATATACTTGACTTCCTTCTTGTCCAACTTGCTCCTTTTTTCCTTGGGAACATGCACAAATGCATCACAACCAAATACTTTGAGATGTGAAAGAAAATGATTCTTTCCAAAGCATATCTCATGTGCAGTCATGTCGACTAGTGCTGACGAAGGAGACATGTTCACCAAATATTTTGTAATGTCGACTCCTTCTGCCCAGAATTCTTGTGCGATCCCAACACCAATGAGCATGCTCTTTGCCTTGTCCATCAATGTTCTATTCATTATTTAAGAAAATTCATTTTGTTGTGGGGTGTATGGTGTGGTATTTTTGTGTGCTATGTCATACTACTTGCAAAACTGCTCAAAATCGTTGCCACAAAATTCACCATCATTGTCAATTATTAACACCTTGATCTTCGTATCCATCTGGTTTTCGACAAGAGATTTTAGCTCTTTGAATTTCTCGAAAACCTCTTATTTATTTCTTAGGAAATATATCCACGTCTTCCTGGAAAAATCATCTATGAATGAGCCATGATATAAGGATCCACCAAGTGAAGGGGTTGTTACAGGACCAAACATACCACTATGAATCAATTATAGAATCCCCTTTTCCCTTGTCGTTCCATATGGGAACCTAACCCGATTTTGTTTTCCATATATGCAATGTTCACAAAAATCGACTTCTAAATTACATTCAGGAAAACATCGACTGGATGAGAACTTGTCGAGTTGGTTTGAATCGACTCATCCTGAGATGAGTTGAGTCAAGTTGAAGTCGAGTCAACTTCAGGAACAACAATGTTGTTGCATCAAAATGAGTTGACATTCCCTAATAACTAATACAGGGTTCCAATCTGAAATCCTTTCATTAATACCATTACACCCCTGACCATTTTGCATGTATCCTTCTGAAATAGAGTGTGCACTCCTACATCACTCATCTTGCTGACAGATATCAGGTTTCTTTCCAAATATGGAATCTACTCCTCCCATCTAGCAATATTAGTCAGACTCTTCCTTGTCCAACAATTTTGATCGTCGATTCATCCCCCAAGAGAACATCTCCTCCTTCATATCTCTCATATTTGCAGAACCATTCTATTGAGGTGTCACATGATAGGATGCTCCTGAGTCGATCAACTGACTGAGTATTGGTCGACGCCATATACACATCACCTCCTTTATCTGTAGTAGTCTTTCTCTTTGTTGATTGCTTCTCATCGGACCCCGTACTAACTTCCATTGCCTTCGAATTGCAGTCCCTTTTGTAATGCCCAACTTTTCCACATTTCCAACATCTTCTCATCGACTAAACCAAGGATTTAGATCTACCCTTCAACTTGGACTTTATACTGGAGAATTTTCCTTTATCTTTGTCAATTGGTCAACTTATCACCATCAAAGCATATTTGGTCGATCCTTCCATGTTCTTACTTCTCATTTCTTTTGATAGTAGAGATGCAACTGCATATTCTAGCGCTAATGTGGTCAAATTACTCCCTATAGCTATGACTAAGCTATCCCATGAGTCTAGAAAAGAACATAATAGGCTAATATATTTCTCCTCATCGATGATTTTGATATCTACATACGATAACTAACTTATTATAGTATTGAATGCATTCAAATGATCAGTTACCAAACTATCATCACTCATCCTCAGAGGATACAATTTCTTTCTAAGGAATAACTTATTTACCAAGTATTTCGACTAATACAAGTTTCCCAACTTGTCCCACGGTTTCTTGGCCGAATCTTCACTTGAGACATTTAGCAACACAAAATATGCAAGACATAGTCTAATCATACTCCTTTCCCTTATTTCGAGTTTCTCCCATTCTTCCCTCGACATACCTATCAGAATGGTACCTAGACAGATTGTTTCCCATTGTTATCTATCTACAAGGAAATCTTCAATTTTAATCTTCCAAATCTCAAAAATTTGGCCATTGAATTTTTCGATGTCTATCCTCGAACTACTTGCCATTCTTTCAAGCATAATTTTAAAGATATCTAACATATGACTCTCACAAGACCTAGGGTTTAGCTCATATCCAAGATCTACAAACATTATCTCTAATACCACATGTTAGGAAATATACTTCCACATTAAACCTAGTAGAAGAGACGAAGACATATTTAATCAAGAAAGTAAATGACAAAGCAATCACACAATACACAGAGATTTTACCCTGGAAACCTAAATGGGAAAACCATCATTCATTGAGTGTCTTGCTCTCTTTTTGTCTTATTCATTCAGAATAAAGGGTTACATGACTAACCTTGGCCTACACCTAAGATATGATTATCATCGTACCCTCTTTCTTGCACAAGAACAACCCTATAACCAATTTGAGTTACATCTACATGACCAACAACCTTCTGTTAAATATAAGCATGAAGATCAACTACAACATCTAACTTAATGCAATTACAACACGCCTTATTTATAGGCTTTACAACATGAAAAACCCTAAAGAATGGTGCCCAAAAACATATACATATCCACGCAGATCATTGTTTACAAATCCTGTGAATCTCAGGATTTTGTTACAGTCAACTAGCAATCGGATAACTAGTCGACCTCCATTCGGTCTTCAGTCAATTGCCACACAACCTTTTGATGACCTCTTGTCGTATGAATTCTCAACTTGTCATTGATCACTTCAACTTCAACTTTTCCCTATCAATCACTTCAACCTTCGAATTTCACCACAAATGATATAACAACCCAACAATAACATCCTTGCAAATGAAATGACTAAAATTCGAATGGAATACCAAGCGTAAAGAAAATTTCCAGCACTTAAGGATTTATTAACCAGTGCACCTATCTTAAAGGTTGTAGATCTAGTTGAGGATTTTGTTGTGTGCATAGATGCAGGCAAGGAAGGGATTGGTGGAATCCTTACCCAAAATGGGCATGTAATTTGTTATAAGTCAATAAAATTGAAGGAACACAAAATAAATTATGTTACACATGAATTAGATTTGGCAACCATAGTACATGCCTTGAAAATGTGGAGGCATTATCTCATGGGTACTAAATTTGAATTGAGTACAGATCATAGTGGTCTAAAATACTTGTTTGAACAACCAACACTAAATGCCAGACAAACTAGTAATTGGCTAGAATTTCTTAGTGAATACGATTTTGACATCAAGCACATCAAGGGAAAAGAGAATAAAGTGGTTGATGCACTCAGAGAAGGGTGCATGAAATGCATGCTACAACCATTAGTATGTGCATGAAAAATTTAAAAGATATAATTTTAGAGGTTGCAACAACAGACTAGCACTATGTGAAAGTTAAAGGAAGCTTACAACAGAATAATGTGCAACAAAAATATAAAGATTACAAACTAGAAGATGATGGAATTCTCTTGTTCAAAAACAGAGTTTATGTTCCCAAATTCTCAGGAATTGAGAAATTTAGCTCTAAAAAATATGCACAATGTGCCATACGTTGGACACCCAGGATACCATAAAACCATTACAATTTTAAGAGGCCAGTATTTTTGGCCTAGTATGAAGATATATTGGACTGATTATTTAGTCAAATGAATGGAATGTTAGAAGGTAAAGGCTAAGCACAAACATCCAGTGGGATTTCTATAACCATTTCCCATTCCTTAATGGAAGTGGGAAGTTATTACTATTGATTTCATTACCAAATTGCCTTGGACAACAAGGAAACACGATTCCATCATGGTAGTGGTGGAAAAGCTTACAAAGGGTGCACATTTTATACCAGTGAAAATAACTCACTAGGCGACTAATATTGCATATATTTATATAAAAGAGATTGCTAGGATACATGGTGTGTCTAAGGCAATAGTGTCAAAATGATATCCCAAGTTCACTTGCAATTTTTGGAAGGGATTGTTGAAGGGATTTGAGACTAATTTGAATTTCAGTACAACATATCACCCATAGTTAGATGGGTAGAATGAGAGGATTGACCGAATAATTGAAGATATGTTGAGAATGTATGTAATGGACAATCCTTCTAGGTGGGAGGACCATATTCATATGGTTAAGTTTGCTTACAACAATGGGTATAATGAATCATTGAAGATGAGACTATTTGAAGCCTTGTATGCCAAAAAATGCAACAACAAATAAAGCCATAATTGTTACGAGAAATGGAAGAGAAGATGGTAAATATCAGGTAGAAATTGAAAGTTGCACATGATAGGCAAAAGAGATATGACGATAAAGAAAGAACACATAGAGAATTGTTGCGTGAGTCATTAAGCTATAGAATTGTCAATTATTTTGATTTAAAACTTTATGTATGTAAATAAGTAAGTTTGTATGGTGATGTGCACTGAGGATGGTGCAAATCGTATGGGGATGGGAATGTAACATCCCCATTTTTAATCCCTGGTTTAGTGATGTATAATGCAAATATGATGTATGGTCGCGTGCCAAGAAATGTAATATGTAAACTTTGTATATCATAAATGATAAATAAATTGTATCACCAACTGTAGATGGACACAAACATAGACTTGGGGGCTTAGTTTCCACAAGAGAGGGAAGGGGGTCCAGGGGGGGTTACCCATGCTTATTAAACCCAAATCATATTTACCATGAACCTTCTATTTTCTTTGGCATGTTTCCAAGCCCCAATCATTGAAAACATGTAAAAGGGTTTGTGTGTGAAGTCACCTCACATAGTTATTGAGAACATGGACTGAGTACAAGCAAACATTGGATAATTGTGAGAAATAAGAAAATCCTTTTGGACAAGAGTGAGAGTCAAGAAATCATGGAAAAAGAAGGAAAATTTGTATGGGAAAAGAGGGCAGCTTTGACGTGGATATTTTTTGGACAGAAAGGGAGTTTTGAGTGCCGAAGCTTGAAGGAAACCATAGTGAGCATATATAATAGTTGGTTGGAGCTATAAATTCATGGAGAAAAAGGTTGTAGGCATGTGAGTAATATTATGTGCAAGAAATTGTTAAAGTGAGCAAGTAAGTTTTTGTTGTGGGAATTCTTGTGCAATGATAGGTTCCTAGTATCCCTAACAAAGAGATTTATTGTCCAACCTATGATGGAGCCCTGGAGGGAAGTGGGATAGCCTGAGGGATTGCATGGTAGAGAAGGGGATCCCATTCCTTGGGTTGTGCAGGTTGAGAAGAAAGAGAGATGGTGGATTGGAAATGGTTGTGGGAATTAATTGTTGAGAGGGGGACAATAACTAGCCTTAGGAACCATCGTCTCTTGTGGATTCAAATCCCCAACTCGGGGGTGACTTGTTGTTGAGAATTGAAACAACAAGTCTATGGTTGGGTGGAATGTCCGTCCTTTGTAGCGAGTTGCATATTTGCTAAGATAAGTGTTGTTATCTGCTATGTTTATTTATGTTAAATGATGAGATCAATTGTTGTGCATTTTACTTCGAGTCTTAGCTTATTTATTGTTTCCCACTATGGGTAAATGGCACATTCGCTTATGTGTTTCATGTGATGAAATGTCACATATCCACTACCATAATCAACTTTTCATTGATTTCTGTAGAATCAGAGCCCCCGAATTACCTACGAAGGCCTAGCGCAAGCTATCTCTTTCTCTCTCTCTCTGCTCCCGTGTGATCGCGGGTCATGATCATAGGTAAAATAATTCATGCTGCCTCTTTGTATTTCATGCCTCGGCGCTACAGTGATGTCAAATTGTTCGACTCTGCAACCGCCGAACCCCGGCAGGGTTAGCAACTGGCTAATAGGGACGAATCCCTACAGGGTTAGCAGATGGCCAATAGGAACGGCCCTGTCGCGCGGTTGAGTGGAGTACAGGTGGTGAGAGGGGGAACATGACACGATGGGTGACGTGATAGGAGACGGACCCCACTTCACATGCCACACCATTCCGGACCCCCCCCATTAAAGGCAAAATGGCAAGGGGGGTCTGAAATTCGCCTGAATGTCGTTGATCAAGGCCAATTGATCATGACCGTTCCCGAGTTGCACGTTCGATTCAGAATTCAATCTCCACCGTGGATCTAGGCACCGAAGTCTTAATTGTTCATATGTGCTCCTTTTTTATCCATGATTCCGGACTCCCCCTTCCCCTACCGTTAAAGGTAGAACAGTAAGGGGGGCTTCAGAATGGAACCTTAGCCATAGGTTTGGGCGGGTGGACTCTGGCCATGCATATATGCTTGCTACTTACCCTAAGGTGCACTCGCACCCCGACTTAAAGTTGGCGTCTCTTCCCCACATCAGACGGTCATTATAGAACCTGAGATCCCCTGAGAATCTCGTTCGTTCATCGGGACTTAACTGCATCCTAACATCTCGATATTTATAAGTGGGATTTATCAAGGCAAGAACCCGACCTCTTGTCAACGAAACCCCTGAATCCCCGATTCCCGTTCCCGAAGCTTGGGTAATCTCGACCACGTAGCCTCCAATCGGTGGGTCTACTTATTCACCGGGTTCCCACCATGGAACATCAGATCTCGTCACCGAGAACTCTCGAGTTCCACGGCTCGATTCCCAAATGCGTTAATCTCGAGATCGGTCGGTCTACAACTGCTTTGGAGTTTCCACCATGGAACATCCCAAACTCTCGTCACCAGAACTCCAGAAGTTCACGATTGTCGTTTTACCGAAATGGGAAATCTCATGACCGTGGCCTCCTTTAATGGGGTTATTAAATCTATTTGAGCTTCAGCCCTTATTCACTGGGGTTTAACCCTCGTGTGTCTCCTGACAGATCCAACGGCTACCGGGTTTTTCGATTAAGATCTGACGGCTCATATATGTTCCTAACTTGTGCATTCTTCCCTGGCTTCCTGGACAAGGAAAAATCAATGGTCCATATGTTCTCATGGACCTCGAGGATCTACGATACCGATTTCATCGTTATCCACGAAGGTATAGAAAGACAAGGTGGTAAGGCATTTAACATCCTACTTTCCTACCAAATCTAGCAGTCATGAGTGACCTGATTTCGACGGGATCTCGTGCGTCGATCAACACCTATCAAGGTTAAGGTACTTATCTCCCCAGCTTCTTCTTCTTATCTGAAGGTCGTGAGTGACCACGGATCCGGTGTGATCTCGTCCGTCGATCAACACTTATCAGGGATTTCTTAAGGGCTTGCACTTTCACTTCCTCCTTCCGGGTTCTTGATGATGTTTTCAAGGAGGAGTATCTCTATCAGGAAGTTTACCTAGAGTATTATCTGAGGATAATTTATCTCTCAGGAACCGGGTGTGAAGTGCAGATTAGATCGGTTTGCATATAAACAACAATTTTAAGAGGCATAAATACACTTGATCTTTCCATATAAACGTAAAACTGCAGAGTCTTGATCAAGATGCCATACGGACATTCTTATAATGAAGTCATTCACGATTCCACAGCTTATGATCATAAATGTCAGTATACATATATTTCAAGATGTCGAGCCAGCCTTATCAGTAACACGGGGTTATGCAAGCTGGCGAGAGGGTGCTCGTTCCGCAACCGTGGGCTCAGCTCGTTGGATTTACCACTAATACCCATTTGAGACCACGATGTTAAGTGCGTCTCGTTTGCAGAAATCTGACCGAGGCGAAGGAGTTCTCTCCTTCTTCTTGCTATCACTCACTCGCCTATCACCGAGTT
This sequence comes from Picea sitchensis, assembly GCA_010110895.2. Classification (NCBI taxonomy): domain Eukaryota; kingdom Viridiplantae; phylum Streptophyta; class Pinopsida; order Pinales; family Pinaceae; genus Picea; species Picea sitchensis. Next base: position 19,478 of record SNQJ01S0074357.1, read on the forward strand.
CTCTTGCTCCCACTTTGTCGCCTGTCGCTTCTCCCCACCTTATCCTCTTGAGGGTTCGTGTGGAGTGATTTCCCTCACCTTGAGGTCCAGGCGGCCGGCTCTACGGAGAAGCGGTTCACCTCCCCATCCCTCATTAATTCGAGGATCATCTACCACCATCACGTGAGACCCATTAAATCCGGGGCCGATATTTTGATTCTTCCGGGCCGGTGAGGTCAAATCTTGATGATTTTTGAGGTGGAAGTTAATGCCACCGCCTTTCAGTGCCACTTCCACCACCTCTCTTCGATATCGTGGTCTCTTTTCAGCATATCCCTCGGCAATCACGCAATATAAATTCATAATATTATTTACATTCATAGATACTCCACCAGGTCCATTTTACATCACATATTCACATTTTGAGTTTGCCGGTTCTTGGCTAGTCGATTATTTTTACCAAGCGGGGGAAACGAGGTGTTCACAATTCCTCCTTAAAGGTGTCGTCCTCGATGTTATATCTACTAATATGACATGTATGTACAGAGATAAACAAAATCGGATATGCATGTCTCATGGCATCCTCCATTCCATGTAGCCTCATCTGGGCCAAAATGCTCCACTGCACCTTTACACGTGCAATGGATTTGATTCAGGAGGCGGGTTTCCTTCTGTCAATATGCATTGGGGTTACGGTAGAAATTCTCCTCCGGTTCACTGGATCCACCAGTTCAGTCAATTATATGATTAGCATCATGTACATATTTCTTCAATAATAGAACATCCAAAACATTATGTGTTTTTCTTGTGGGAGGATGCTAGCCGATGAGCTAGGTCCACTCTGTCACAGAACCTCAGGGTCCCACAATCTTGGGAGTGCCAACTTGGCTGGCTCCCATTCGGGGAACTCCTTGGGCTTAATTAGAATAGCCATGGTCTCCTATTTTGAAATATCTTGGAGTTCTCTTTTGAGTCGACATGGCATACGTAGGTTCGGCGACCTTCAAATTCCTGTTTTATCACGAGTCACTTGTTGTTCCATTTCTTTCAACATCGGTCAAAAGAAATCCTATTTACAAGATTACTCAGTGACTAGAGTATTACGATACCTGTAGAGGACGAAGGGACTCATCTTTAAGGATGCTTGGTAGCCATTGTTGTAGGCAAATTCTACCAATGGCGAGTAGTCTTCCCATTTCTGAGTTGTTACATTACAGCCATCCTTAACATATCTTCTAATGTTTGATTCACTCTTTCTACGTAAATAAAATTCGGTTTGAGGGTGATAGGCGGTGCTAAACAACAATTTGGTCTCTAAACCCGTATCGGTGATTTCCAAAATTGGAAGTAAATTTTGTGTCTCTGTCGGTCTTATCTCTTCCGACATCTTGATGCGGTATGAATACCTCTTTCATGAATACTTGAGCGATATCTATCGCCTTGCGAAGTGGATTTGATGGGGATGAAATGAGAGAACTTGCTCGGTTTATCCACCACTACCACTCAATGGCGTCATTCTTGTTTGGTTGAACAGCAATCGGTGATAAAATCCACCATGGAGATGGTTTCCATTTCCATTGTGGGATGTGTAAAGGGTGTAATAGTCTGGCAAGGTGTCAATGTTCTACTATTTGTTGGCGGAGTCTATGCCATTGGGCCCAAATGTTGGCTATGTCTCTTCAATGCAGGCGATAAATTGTTTAGGGTGGCGATTGATCATTTTAAGTATCCTGGATGACCATAGTATGGTCTTTTATGTAGTTCATCCATCGCCGAACCTCTTCAAATCCGTCACAATTTGGAATGTCACCGAATTAATCTCACGTAAGAACCTTCCTTGATCATCTGGTAGCCTTCACTGGAAAATTTTACTCAGAGAGTTCTTGTTGTAGGTATAGGGTCGCAGTCTAAAGCGAAGGGATTTGTCTCCTATGAATTTCTGACTCTTTCTTGACATCAAATGCCAGGTACTCACCGTTGCCATGTGAATTGTTTTTATGCTTTTGCTAAGGGCATCGGACACCCTATTTTCCTTCCTTTAATGTTTGATTTCAAATCAAATTAAACTAGGGATATCCATCTAGCTTGTCTAGCATTGAGCTTTGGTTGGTCAAACAAATGCCTCAATCGCGGTGATCACGTCATAGGAGTGCAAATTTTCTTCCCAAGAGGTAATGCCTCCACGTTTTCAAAGCATGCACTATGGCTGTCAATTCTAGATCATGAGTCATAGTTGACTTCATGTTCGTTTAATACTACGGATTCATAGCGGATCACACTTCCTTCCTGCATAAAAACTCCCCCGAGCCCTTCCTTCTGAGGAACATCATGCACACAATCGACTTAGAATCGTGATTTTTCAACACGGTGCATGCGTGAATTGAGTAGATGTTTGAGGTTTGGAATATTTCTTCATTCATGTCCCGCGGGAATTTTGTCCCCGCCTAATAGGAGGCGGTGATTGGACAATAATCTTAGGAGAATCCTTTTATAAATCTCCTATAGTATCCTTTATGGGCTTAGCAGGGTACTATAGGATCTGATATCTGAAATGTCTTTTAGGGTAGGCCATTCCATGATAGACACGATCTTATCAGGGTCTACTTTGCTACCCCTTCCTCAGACGAGAACATGTCCCAAGTAATGTTGCTTAGAAGAAGTCATTTGTTAATTTAGCATAGGTTGATGCTCATAGCACTTCGCGACACAAGTCAGATGTTCTTCATGTTCTTTTCTGTTCTTAGAGTAGATTAATTTGTCATCAATAAAAGCTAAGTACAAATTTATCTAAAAATTTAATGAGTATTGTTCATTAAGCACATGAAAGTGGCAGGGGGCATTGGTTAACCAAATGGCACTACCACAAACTCATAGTGACCATCTTGTCCAATGCGGAAAGTGGTTTTAAATGGATGTCTTCACCTTGGTCCAGGACTTGAGTAGTATGTGACCTCAAAGTCAATCTTTGAGAAAATAGATGCACCTCCCAATTGATTGAATAAGTCATTGATCCTGGGTAAGGTGTACTTTTTCTTTATGGTTACTTTATTGAGTTGTCTATAATCTGTATACGCAGTCTAAAAGAGTTGCCGGAACATATTTCTTTTCCACAACCCGGAACGGGTGCTCCCCATGGGGACACTTTGGGTCGAATATAACCCTTATCGATCATTTCTTTCAATTGCAATTTGAAGGTTCCTTCGCTCAAGTGTGCTCATCCGGGTGGGTGTCCTGAACTTGACAGCTCTGGTATTGAGAGCTCTGTCAGTCAATGTCTCTTCGGAGGTAGACCGGTACCTCTTAGAAACACATCTCTATATTCTCTAAAGATAGGGTGTTCATCAGGGCTTGGTTTATTACCTTCGATTGTTTTCAACGCTTGTATTGCATATAAGGAACACACTTTTCTACAATACTTCTTCACTTCAAGGGAGCTATCTTGCCTCACCAAGGCAGGTTTTGGATCCCTTGAAGGGTTATCTCTTTTCCTTCTTTGCTCACACATTCTAGTTTTATGAAGTAACCGGTCGATCTAACTATGGGCGGCCAGCCAGTCCATACTAATCAATAGTTCGTATGATCCCAGGTAATATGTTAAAGAAGGAGTTGCCGGAACGAAATCTACCCAACATCGATTGGTAGGCTGGTATAACCTATGCTACCCTTCTTTTGGTGCGGTGGCTAAGCGGCGCAACCATGAAAGCAGTTTATTTTAGTAGTTTGTAACACACTTACCAACAGCTCTAGGGCCTATATAACTCAAATTTGAACCGAGGTCAATCAAAGCAGAACAAATGGTTGAAAATCATACCTTCTATTTCCACCAGCTTGGTGAGTGAAGCAGTTACTATCCAATTTGCATAAATCATGACACCTCCACCTTCACATCATTGATTGTATTTAGTTTCTTAAATATTATCGCTTTTCGACCCCTGATACGTTGTCGTTGTGGACATTCTCTCAGGAGATTCTCTTCTCGCAACCCCATCATTTAAAGGTTCTCTCTTTTTAGATTTATCGATCTTCTTTGGTATAAAATTCCAAAAGTTTTATTTGTAGCTTATGCAGTGAGGGAAATTTCTGCTGGAGTATACTCTGGGATGGAAAGTTCATTTTAGGGTTCTTCTTGTAGTTCTTAAACCTTGAGGATTTGATCCCTTTCTAAAATCTCGAACCACTCTTCGGTCTCAGGTCTCCACGAGACTCTGCCCGTCATCCATATTTTTCATGACAACTTATGTTGTTTTTTGAATAGTGTCTTATAAGGTCTTGACTAAATCCAAATTCAATTTGGTTATGGTATTCCTTGGGTAACTCGTTGATGAAGTGTTACGCCTTTGCCTTCTCTGCTTTGATGTAGAATTTACATATCTCAATAAGATCAAGGAATTTGTTGGCTTCCTCTATGGTGCATTGCTCCATCTTGAGTTTATAGAATTCTTTATTCTTTTCGTCAAAATATTTTTCAGACAAATACTTCTTCGGTGCTTCTCCAAACTATTTCGGGGATAGGTCCTCTCCACGGGACCTTCATGTGTCTTAAAGATCTTCCCCGCAAATGGAAGCTTTTCGTTTAGATTGAAAGTGGCCCCTCAGGCCTTCAAAATCGAAAAATCATGGACTTCTGGAATATTTCTTGAGTCCAAGTAGCCGGGCCTCGGCTTCCTCCTTCTTTATCTCACTTAGTCGAGGGAGGTTTGGCCTTCTGAATTCCTCAAATTTACGACCCTTGGAAGTCTTTTTTCTTCTTTTGTTTTCTTCGAGAATAGGGATTGGTCTTGTTGTTGGAAGAGCCTTTTGAATCACCAGTTTTCTTCTCAGTGGAATCATCTGGCGCTGGTATTTTACCTCTGGGGTGGAACTTTTTCTAGGTGCTCCTCTCTGTGTGGCCATTGATATGACCATTTTTTTTTGAGTTTCAGGTTCATGTTGCTTTTGTCGCTGTAGGTCGGATAAGGTTTGTAGTAAAACTACATTAATTTCGGTTTGTTTTTCTTGTTCTTTCATCGTGTCAACCATTGTCGGCCTTGCGACTTTGCAATTCAACCATGAGACTCCTCTGATCTAAACTGAATGCGGAGGGGTTCCTATTACTCTCTTCTTTAGATGGAATATTAGATCTCTATTGTGGGAGCCTTCTCCACCTCTTGGTGATTCACCATTCTTTGTGTCTGTAAATTCCCATGGCTAATTCGTATGCTTGGCGAAAAGACAGCGTTGGTTATTAGTCAGAGTTAGATACATTTGGGAACCCTCATGATTCATAGCTCTTTCACATGCATACACAATGGGGTTCTGGTTTTCCAAGTTTTGATCACGGATAGGAGAGTTAAAGTTGAGGAGTTATCCTCTTAGGAGTGCTTGACGAATATGTGCAACTTCGTTCATGAGCCCAATCCCGGTGATGTGTCATAGTGCTCGATACCACTTTAATACATATCCACTGTAATCAACTTTTTCGTTTGATTCTGAAATCCGAGTAGGAATTACCCTCTGAGGCCTAGCATATAACTCTTTCTCTCTCTCTTCATGTGATCGTGGGTCATGATAACAGATCAAATAATTTGTGGTGCCTCTCAATAATTCATGACTCGGTGCTACAGAGATGTCGAATCATTCAACTCTGCAACCGTGAACCCGGGGTGGCTGGCCAATAGGGACAAATCCCTACGGGGTTAGCGGATGGCCAATAGGATAGCTATCGTGCGGTTGAGTGAATCACCAGTGGAAGGAACGCATGACATGGTGTTGACGTGGCGGAGGCGGACCCCATGCATACACCGGTGGGATTGCCTCCCATTAAAGGCCCAGAATGTGAGGGAATTAAAGATGCTTTGAATGTACGTTGATCAAGGTGAATTGATCGACTAGTTCTGAGTTGCGTTCGATTCGGACCCCCCATAGATGGCGGAACAATAAGGGGCTCCGGGTATTGATGCGTAGATGCGGGTGGGTGGACAATTAGTTGATCTGCTCCAGCCACTTACCCTAAGGCGCATTCGCCCACGATCTTAAGTTGGCGTCTTCCCATCGTGATGGGGTGTAGATCGAGATTCCCCGAAGGAGTCTCGTTCGTTCATCAGGACTTACACACATGCTAACATCTCGATATTACGGGTCGAGACTTATCAATGTGAGAGTCTGAGTTCTTGTCAACGGAACTCCCAAATCCCGGATCCTCGATTTCCCGAAGCGGGTAATCTCGTGCAATGGCCTCTCAATCGATTAGGTCTGCCAGCTGCCGGGGTTTCACCATGGAACATCCCAAACTCTCGTCACCAGAACTTTCAGGTTCCCGATACGATTCCCGAAATGGGTAATCTCACGACTCGTGGCCTCCTTTAATCGGATGACCTGAATCTACTTTGGGGTTTCTATCATGGAATGCCTCGATCTTTCATCACCAAAACTCTCAAGTTTGTGATTCCCTATTTCCCGAAATGGAAATCTCATGACCACGTGGCCTCCTTTAATCGGGCATTAAATGTTTGGGGCTTTAAGCGTATCCTTTGGGGGTTTAACCCTGGGGTATCTCCTGACAGATCCAAGCGGTAAATGGGAGTTTCAACGAGAGATCCGATGGCTGGACGGGTTCCTAACTTGTGCGTCTTCCGGCTTCACGGGCGGGGAAAAATCAACGGTCAGGATGTTCTCATGGACCTGGGGGATCCGCGATCGATTTAGGTAAACTAATCACGAAGGTATGAAGAAGAATAAAGGTGGTAAAGGGCATTTAACATCTACTTTTCACCACAGTCTAGCGGTCATGAGTGACCACCAGAGATTTCGATGGGATCTCGTCCATCGATCAACACCTATCAAGGTTAAGTTCTTCTCTTCCCTCTTCTTCTTCTTATCGGCCGGTGTTGGTGACCCTGAGATCTCAAGCGGATATAATCATCCATCCAGCACTTATGGGGGGATTTCTTAGACCTTATTCGTCCCTCTTCGGGTTCTTGATGATGTTTCAGGAGAATTTCTATGGAGAGTTTACCGGAGTATTATCTGGCGGTCAAGGGTATCTCCTCGAGAACCCGGTGAAGTGCGAATTAGATCGATTTGCATATAAACAACAATTTAAGAAAGCATAAATACCGTGGTCTTTCCATATAAACGCCACAACCGGTCTTGATCAAGATACCATCTGGACATTCTTATAATGAAGTCCATTTCATGATTTCTGATATGATCCTGATAATACGATACATATGTTCAAAGTAATCAGGAAAAACACTTATCAGAAAAGAACACCAGGGGTTATCTGGCGCTGAAAGGGGTGCTTGTTTCCGCAACTTGAGTAAATCGCTCTCGACGGATTTACCACTAGCCACTAGGAGTTGAGACCGCGATGTTGTGGAGACTACATATTTGTTTGTGATGACCGGGGTGCTCTCCTTCCTCTCGCTATCCTCCTTTCTACTATCACGAGTTCTCTTGCTCAGCGTCCTTTGTCGCTTCTCCCTGCACCTTATCCTCTTTTGGGTTGTGTGTGGTATAATTTCATGAAATTAGAACACGGCGGCTCTTCACCGGATGGGCGGTTCACTCCAATCCCTCATTATTCATGAGGAGCCATCTGCACCATTCTCGAGACATTAAATTTGGAGCGTGAACGTACTGGTTCCTCGGGCGATTGAAGTCTTAAAGGCGATAGTGATTTTCGATGGAAGTTAACGACACCATTCCAAGTGCCTTCCCTTATACTCACCATGAAGCCATCGTGGTCTCTTTTTAAACATATCCCCTCTCCATGATCTGCAATATAAATTCACCAATGTTATTCACATTCATGACCTTTTCCACAAGGTCCATTCACATCACATATTTGCAATATAAATTCATAATATTATTCACATTCATCGACCTTTTCCACAAGGTCCATTCACATCACATATTCACATTTCTGAGTTTGCCACAGTTCTTGGCTAGTCCAGTTATTTTTACAAACTGGGGGAAATAGGGTGTTACATGAAATGTCGTTGTATATGTTTAATTGTTGATGCACATGTTTTCAATTAATTGCATTCATGTTTTTAATTGTTATAGATAGTTGCATGAGCTTGTATGTCATGTTGTGCATTGTTTCTGCATTTAAAATTGGTATCATAGTTTTAATTGATCATTTTTAGTAATAGCGTGACCTAGCTTGAAGGTTGGGTACGTTACAATTTGGAAGCCAATCCTTGAACCCCAATAAGAATATGACTAAATCTATCTACAAATGATACAATAAATATCCAACATTCTTGAAGGTGACAATACCTCTTTTGGATCTCTACATGTGGTGACTCCACCACATGTGCACTTTGAAGGTATAGAAAATACAAGATTATTGTTAGAATAACATACATGGATGTTGTTATCACACTAAGTTGCCTTGGGTATTTAGCCCTTAGTTTTAATTTTTTATAAGCCTTTAGATTTTTCAATTTTGATTTGTTTCTTAAAGGTGTGGTTTACTTAGGTTACCTTGATAAATAAAGGTTTAAGTCATGACTCAAGTTTTGATCCTCACATAAACTTTTGGCCTAGGTTCATTTTCTTGGCTTATGTTTTGACCCCCTTCATGATTTGACACTAAGCCTGACTCACCCCACGACCAACTTGACTTGACATGTCACTCTCCTCACTCATGCCTTCATATCCTTGCCATGTTGTCCCTTCATCATCTTATAATGGTCAAATCAACTTTTTGAAAAGTGAGCGTTGCCAACTCACTAGGAGATTTCGTAGTGCACTCCCTATCCTTCATCCTTTACCATGATTTGTTATTATAGCACTGATGTCATGCTGCCTTGTTTTTAGCACCGTGGTTAGTTAAAAGATGCCTTCGAGGATTCGATCTTTATGAGCTTGCTAACGGTTTTCAAATTTTGAAAGTTCAAAACTCTGCATTGCAAAAACTACCAGTTCGTACCAGTTGGCAGTGGCGCTATAGGATCGGATGTTGAGGTGGATTTGGAGGCGGAGTTGATCGTGATACTCTCTTAAACATTCGTTGAAACTCCAAGTTATCATCATTCTCGAGGTATTCCATGGTTTCCCTCATCTGCATATCAATTTCGAGTAATTATCGCTTGGAGTTTTGGTAGCAATCGTGCCTACAGAATTGGAGGAGGTCTTTTCCCTCACACTTTCCTATCAATATTTCTTTCACCCAAACCTCCAGTCACCATCCCCTGGTTTTTAGTTGTAATACATCCATTTACCTTGCTCACGAGTTTTGAATACTGAAGAAAAATTCACCTCTTGTTTGCACGTTGTGCTACCTAAAATCATTGTTGAACTACGCTGCCTTTTCCCCTTCTTGCTCTACTATTTGAATATGAGTGTTTTTATGCCAGTTCTCATAGACTATTGCAGTTATCTCCTCTTTCAGATTATTATTCCTCTGCTTTAAGATCTGTAAATAGTCGAAGGGATGGAAATTTGTAGCCATTGTATTCCTAGAAAAGGGCATTCATTATTCACTATCAAATTCTTATTGAAGTCTGACTCTTTTGTTTTCCTGGCCATCACTGCACCATAGATTTTAAGCCTTTCATCCTAAACTATGGAGACACCTAAGAATAAGAAGTCGCAAAAGGGAGGTATTGTGGTTAGAACTGAGCCTGCAGACTTGCATTTATTTGAGGCAGAGCCCATGGCTAGAGAAGTTTTTCAAAGGGTGGGTTGCCTTAATTTCTGCCAAAACATGCAGAGGTATCATCTTGAGGTGGCAAGGAATTTTTCCTCACATTTTGATGGCTTGAAGACTAAGGTAGGGGACCTAGATTCCGAGGTGTTTGAGACCTCTATTTCAACAGCCACATGGATTCCTATCACATGAGAGAAATGGTTTAAATCCATGGCTTTGAATGTATCCTTTTCTAAAGACTTCCTTAAGCCAAGATATCAAACTGACAACCTGTATAAAGGGGTACCAAGAAGTCATCTAGTTGAAGAGTTTGATAAGATGTTGAAGATCATCCAAAGGTACTTCACATGTGAAGGGAGGTTTAATACACTATACCAGTACCATATAAGGTTTCTGCTTCATTTTACTGGCAAAGATGAAATGAGCATTCCTTTCTATTTGCTGAAAAGCATAGGGAAAAAGTCAGATAGAGTTCTATCCAAATCAAAGTTTGTGGATACTAGTATTTTTCATTATGGGTTGATTAGAATGTTGGTTTCAGAAGAACTGAGAAAGAGTAACATCTCATGGGAACAATTTATTGTTTCTGCTCACATGAATTTGGACATAGCAGCCACTCCTCAGTCAAAGATACCAAGTCCCTTGCTATCCACTAGTACTGCTCTAGCATGAACCAACAAGAAAATAAAGAGTAAGGGCCCTACTCAAGACCAGGAGGTTATTAAGGAAGTTGCAAAGGCAGAGAAGGAGGCCTACCATTATCCATACAGAGACCTTTCACCCCCTCCTGCACCAGAATTAGAAGAGGTCCCTTCCTCTACTAAATTCACAGCTAAGAAAGGAAGGAAATTACACTTCTATTCATCTCCTTCAACAACCAGTAAAAAATTCAGAAGACCTTTCACAAGATCATCAGTTCTCAAGGAAGTTGTTGAAACACAAGCCCTATCACAGGTTTCCATTCTGAAGAAAAAGAAAGATAAGGGAAAACACATTGAGAAACCTATTGAGATGGAAGAGGTAGTCCCTGTGCAGCAGGAAGATGAAGCCATGAAGAAGCATGTTGAGACTGCCTACATCACCACTCCACCTAGCAACCGGACCTTCAAAATATTGATTAAAAAACTCAGGGAAGCTAGGAAGGAGGTGGCTCATCTGAAATATGAAGACCTATCTGAAATGATCAAGATGAAAGAGCTCATGGATGGTTACAGCGACACTCTTGATTTAGCAAGATTTGCAGCAAGAAGAGCCCAACCTCTCCATAGGAAACTCAAGAACCTTTATAGGCAAAACAAAGACTTTTAGTCTCAGAACAAAAATCTCAAAGAAGAGTTGCAACAATTCAAGGATGAGATGGCTCAAAGAAACTTGAATGTGTTGGTTGAAGCTGCTATTGTAAAGGAGAAACCAATAGCCAAGAAAAGCATCGCTCCAATGAAGAAGCCTATTTCTACTAAAGGGAAGGATGTTGATGTGCCAAAGGGAAGTCCTCCTTCCACAAGAAGGAGTGTTAGGTTGATGAAGTGATTGGTGAAAGGTGAGATCCATTTTTTAGAATGGCCCCTTTTTGCAAGGATAAGTGATTAAGGAAGTATTACTTTTTGCCACTTATACAAGCTTTACAGGCTTCTAATGCATATTGCTCAGGATTTTGGGTATTTTGCAAAGAGTTAATATCTTCAATAGAAATAGAACAGACATTTTGTAGCATTATGGTGCTACGGAATTGTCTAATTCACATATACTACCAGTATGATACCTATAACGCTACCTAATCTCCTAAGACTGGTGTAGCGGTGGCATTGCTAACTTCCCGGGGTGCTACCAAATCTGTAAGCAGTGAAATGATGGTGCTGTGAATTCAGCAAGACACTACCAAATTCATTTTGAGGTCGGGAACTACACATTCAGAAGGATCAGTTTAGCATTGACACTACCGAATTGCGTGAAGATACACAGGCAGGCACTACCGAAATTCACATAGAGAATGAATTACACAGGCTTTGGCGCTACTGAAATTTTAACAGAGGATGAATTTTGCGTAGACACACAGGATCTGTGCTACCCATTCTGCATACCTATTTTGGAGGTTGGGCTACAGAATTATAGAGAATTTGGTGGAGGCGCTACAAAATCTCACTACCCAGAGCGCTACCAAATGACATTACCAACATGTACCAAGAATCAAGGGGTTCAAATTATCATCCTTATGAGTGGTTGATGATGTGGGGAATGGCTGAGATGGTAGCTGGCAACATGATGACAATTTACAAGCCTTTGCAGAACACTTGGCATGCAAGGAGATGTGCATCAAAGAAAATCAAGTCAGTTTAAAGTTGGTTGGATCAGTGGCCAACATTTTCCTTTTTATAGCATAGTTGTTAGCTTAGTTGTTAGAGGCAATAACTATTTGGAAAATTTCATGGGAGGAAGGCCATCTCGTACCTCCAGTTGTTGCCTTTCTTTTTTTGTTATAAATAGATAGTCCAAATGCTTTAGTAGGTTCGAATGGTTGAGCTAAACTCCCTTATATTGTAATATTTTGATGAAGCTACTAGTTAACTAGTTATGTACTCGATTTGAGACTTCTTGATTAATATAAGTCAGCTTTCTTACTCCATATTATTTGCCTATGATACTAAAGTATTCATGATTGAATGATTCACATGGATTGTTGTAGTTGTATTATGATGAATGTTTGATTATAGTATTGTTATGATGTTCTTCAGTTTCCTTAAAACTTTGAATTCAAGAAGATCTTGTGTTTGAGTTTTTTCCTCCTTAGGGTTCTTGAAGACCTGATGTCCATAGAAAACCTCTACATTTTCCTCACCAAAGTATTATTTCTATTCACCTTTACTCCCACTTACTGAATGAAGTTGATCAAGACCCCAATTGCTTCTGCATGCTAGCCTAGATTTCTAAGTTGGAACATTATTATCTTGAGTCTTATCCATTTGACCTATTTAAACTCATTTACATTTACATATAACCTGATGGGTATTGGGCTTACCTTCTATGCAATATGAGGGTCATTCCTAGTGCTAAAATTCTTGGCGTCATTGTTGGGGAACAAATTGAAGACATTTCCCTGGGATTGAACGACAAAGCTTATTGATTCTAAAGGTGCATTAGAACTCAGTACATTGAAGATTGCAACTTGCACCTAACGACTCCATTGCTTCAGCTTTAGCTCCTAAAGGCAGACACACGAGGTCAAATCCACAACTACCTTTGGTTCCACCCAAGGCTGACCTAGAGAAGATAATCAAGAAGGGAAAAGCTTCTCAAGAAATTTTTTATGTTGCTGCCACAAGTACTTCTGGTCAGTTGCCTGATTCCACTCTTAATACTCCAGTTGTTATATCATGTAATCTTTCTTTACCTTCTGTTGAAGTATCTAACCATCTTGATTTTGAAAATTTCCCTGTTGAATAATCCTCTTTTGACCCTGAATTGAAAGAAGAAAATTTTGAGTTCCTTTCTTCCCTTGACATTGTGAAGTGGTTCAGACTTGAGAGTCTTGAAGATTTTCCTACCTTAGGCTTTCCTACTCCTCCTCCTGTCAAAATTTCTGCAGCCAAAGAAAAGGAAACTTTGTCTCCCTTGCAGCCTATACCATCTTCTTCCAAGAATCATCTTTCTGCTATGAAAGCTGAGATTCCTCCTTCATACATTCCTTTTTCTCCTAAGCTGCACACAATCAAGTCTCCTTCTCCTCCTTATTTACCTAGAGTCAAAAATCCAATGGTAGGCGCTAACTCTCCTAGAAATAGTATGGATGCCATAGTGGATGCAAGATATGTCCCTCTTGTCTTACCTCAGCCAATGAATGCTCTCCCTGCTAGAGATTATCTAAAATACATGCCCAAATTCACAGGAGAAGAAGACATAACTGTTGAAGAACACCTTGTTGCCTTCTACAGTTATGCAGAAAATCAAAACATTGAAAATGAGGATGTGTGGATGAGATTCTTTGTCCAAAGCCTTGATGGTGAGGCTAGGAAATGGTTTAGGGGTTTGACCCCTGGATCCATTACTGGGATTGAGGCGTTAGATGATGCTTTTTTGAGACAATGGGGGGATAAAAAAGACTTTTTCTATTATATCACAGAATTTGGATCCCTAAAGAGAAAAGAGGGAGAGTATGTCTCTGACTTCTCTAAAAGATTCAACAAAATGTACAATAAGATCCCTGCTAAGATAAAGCCTACAGAAACCTCTGCAAAAATCACATATGTCAGTGCTTTTGACCCTGAGTTTTGCCTTCTACTGAGAGGAAAAAGATCAGACTCCTTATATCATATGTAAGATGCAACCTTGGAGGTAGAATCTAACATAGTGACATCTAAAAAAATTAGGGGGAAATATGATAGGGACAGGAGAAAAAGAAGAACGGAAGCCTCGACCTCTGATTCCCCTATTGTCCATCCTCAAGTTGATGAACTTACCAAATTAGTAAAATCTCTTTCTGTTGAGATGGAGAAGTTAAAACTTGAAGGAAAATAGACCTATAGGAATACTCAAAACAATGATAACAGAGGTAACTTAAGGAGACCCAATAATGCTCCTCAGATCCTTCCAAGAGATCCTAGAAATAGAGATAGGGATGATCAAAAGGTACAAACTCCTTTACAAAACAACCTTGTTGCTGATGAAGAAGGAGAGGAGGAAGAAGTTAATCATGAGATCCATTTCTTAGGTGACACATACCCATCTCCTCACTTGAGCCAATTTGCATATGAGCAATCCTTGATGGATATTCAAATAAATGAATTAAGGGAGAGAAGGGAAAAGAAAATCCTAATAGATATAATTTGAGATCCAAAAAGAATGAGGAAAAAACTGATGCTTCTGATGAGCCTACCAAAAAAGAAAATTATGCCAAGGCTGTGATAGTTGGCAGCAAAGAAAAAGATACTCAAAGTCCCCAAGTTTTGGTCAAGAATCCTATCGTAGAGGCCAAGGAGATTCTGAAATCTTCACCATCCTTCAACTTTGAGAGTGAGATCCAAAAAATCAAGATCCCTGTACCTTTTTTGGAGTTGATAAAAAATGAAGAATTTAAAAAATATCTTTCCAAAATGTTGCAGCCCGAGTCCTCCTCAAATGCCACTGATTCAGTAAATCTTCAAGATGAAAATCCAGCAGTCATATTAGGACCTTTGATAGAAGATAGAGATGATTCATCCCCTCCCTTATATACACCATTGAACATACATGATAAGGTGTTGCATAATTGTTTGACGGACTTAGGGGCATCTCACAATCTCATTCCCAAAACTGTCATGGATGAACTTGGATTAGAAATCACAAAGACCTATCATGACTTATATTCTTTTGACTCTAGGAAAGTGAAGTGTCTTGGGCTCATCAAAGATCTAGTTGTGACCTTGTTTCAGTTGCCCATGAAAAGTGTGGTCATGGATATCATGGTGGCTTATGTTCCCCCCAAGTTTGGCATGCTATTGTCAAGATCTTGGATAAAAAGACTTGGGGGAACCTTGCAGATGGACCTCACATATGCTACTATTCCTGTGTTTGGGGGGGAGCATAGAAGACTTTACAGGGAAGCTCAGTTGGCCTACATTATTAATGACGAAGAAAACCCCATCAATCATCTTATTTTTTCACTTGATACTAATTTTGGATCCATCATATTGCAACTTACTGATGCTCTTGAACCTCCTCTTGAAATCAAAAAAAAATCCATTACTTTTTGTGAAGATTCTCCTCCAACCATCTCTGTTTAGAAGAAGTTCTTTTATGGAGCCTCTTCTAGGGAAGGTGTTGGTGATGGAGTGGTCTTTGTTTCACCTTCTCAAGAGACTATATCTTTGTCCTACAAGCTAGAATTTGAAACTACCAATAATGTGGCAGAGTATGAAGCTTGTGTTTTGGGTTTAAGGGCTGCAAAAGACATGGGGATTGAAGAGCTATCAGTTTTTGGGGATGTTGAATTGATTGTCCATCAGATTAAAAATCTTTATCAAGCTAAGAATCCTAGGCTTAGAACTTATATAAATGAAGTGTGGGACTTAGTTGACAGTTTCTTCTTAGCTTTCAACATTTCATTTATTCCAAGAGAAGATAATATCATGGTTGATTCATTGGTTGTTTCAACAAGCAATTTCAGATTCCCTTTGCCACCTAAAATCAAGTATGATGTAGAAGTGAAATATAGACCCTCAATACCTGACAATTTCCAGCATTGGAAGGTGTTTGAGGATGATCTTGAGATCAAAATATTTCTTGATACTACTGATGAGTTTTATGCATTACACATTGATCAAGATCATGATTCTAAAAACAAACCTCAAGCTGATGTTTTTCTAAATAAAATTGTTAATCATCATATTGTTCAGTTGCCTATCAACCACATTCCAAAAGGACTAGTTCCTTTGGAAAGATTATTTGACAGAAATGATGTGGTAGTGAAGGGTAAAGGGTCAACTGATGACGTTGATGTAACTAAGTGCAATGTGGGTACAAAAAAGGATTCAAAATATGCCAAGTTTTCAAGCAGCTTGTCAAGGGAACAGAGGGTTGAATATGCTGAGCTATTAAAAGAGTTTGTTGATGTGTTTGCTTGGAATTATGAAGATGTCAGAACATACAACACAAGCATCATAGAACACAAGACCCCATTGAAGGAAGAGACCAAACCATTCAGGAAAAAGTTGAGACAAATAAATCCTATGTTGCTGCCTGTTATGGAAAAAGAGGTAAAAAATATTTTAGATGCTAAAATTATTATTCCTTTGAGGTATTCTGAATGGGTGGCCAACTTGGTCCCAGCGAGAAAAAAGAATGGAGAATCAGACTTTGTGTCAATTTCCGAAATCTGAACAGAAGATCTAAGAAGGATAATTACCCCTTGCCCAAGATGGAGCACATTTTACAGAGGGTGACAGGTGCATCTAGGATGTCCATGATTGATGGATTTTCTGGCTACAATTAGATCTCTGTCTTGCCAGAAGATAGAGAGAATACAGCCTTCACCACTCCTTGGGATACATTCATGTGCGCTAAGATGCCCTTTGGATTGATGAACGCAGGGGCGACCTTTCAACGTGCCATGGACACAGCCTTTATTTGAGATAAGGACAAGTTCGTATTTATCTATTTACATGACATAACAGTGTTCTCACAATCTGATAAAGAACATTATGATCATTTTAAAAAGGTCTTCTTGAAATGTAGAAAATGTTGTCTCTCTTTAAATCCAAAAAAAATCATTGTTTTCCATGAAGGAGGGGAAATTATTGGGGCACATTGTGTCAGCTGAAGGGGTAAGGATTGATACCAGCATGGTAGAAGTTATCCAAACCTTGTCACTCCCTAGATCCAAGAAGGAAGTTCGGTCTTTCTTGGGAAAAATTATTTTTTTGAGTAGGTTTGTTTCAAATTTTGTTGAGTTGGTAAAGTATATTACAACCATGTTGAGGAAAGGAAATGAAATCAAATGGACTGCTGAATCCCGTAATTATTTTGATCAAATAAAGAAATCCTTGACTGAAGCCTCTGTGCTCATTAGTCCTGACTACTCCAACGATTTTCTAATTTTTTCTTTTGCTTCATTTGACACAGTAGCAATTGTTTTATTGCAAAAGAATGTTGAAGGGTTATAGCAGCCCATTGTTTTTTTCAGCAGGGCATTGAGAGATGCTGAAATAAAATATGACATCATGGATAAGTAGGCCCATGCATTGGTCAAATCTATCAAGGATTTCAGATTTTATGTGTTGCATTCAAGAGTCATTGCATATGTCCCTTCAGCTTCTGTGAAGGAAATTCTCATTCAACCTGACATAGAAGAAAAAAGGAGCAAGTGGATTGCCAAAATCCTTGAATTTGATCTCGAAATAAATCCCACCAAATTGGTTAAAGGCCAAGGTTTAGCTAGGTTGTTGGCTGAATCTAATTGCAAAGCTTTGGGGGTAAATTTCATCAACACTTGCTCAGAAAATCAGCAAGTTGAATTATCTGATAAAGGTTCTCAAGTCAACCCTCTATTGGTAGAGTGCACCTGGTACAAGGACATTATATTTTTTCTACAGAAATTGCAGCCTCCTGATGGTATGGAAAAGAATAAGGTGAGAGCTCTGAAGCTCAAATCAATTAAATATTGTCTTATTAATCAAGTCTTGTATTGGAAAGATCTTTTAGGAGTGCTTTTAAGATGCCTAGACCCATAAGAAGCCCAAAAGATTATGTATGATTTTCATGACAGTTTGTGTGGGGGGCATCACTTTTGGAGAACCAAAACATATAAGATTATCAGGGCTGGGTACTTCTGGCCTAGTCTATTCATCGATATTTGTGCAAAGATCAGAGCTTGTGTCAAGTGTAAAAAATTCTCTGGAAAGCAGCAGCTCAAGTCTTTGCCATTGAAGCCTGTGGTAGCTTCAGGACCCTTTCAGCAATGGGGGCTAGATTTTATTGGGGAAATTCATCCTGCTTCTAGTGGTCAGAATAGGTGGATCTTGACTGCCATGGATTACTTTACTAAGTGGATAGAAGCCATCCCTACAAGGAATTCTTCCCACAAGGTGATCATTGGTTTTCTTGAGGATATTATGGCGAGGTTTGGTTGTCCGAACATAATTGTCATTGATAATGCTGCATCTTTCAAGGTTGAACCATTGATCCAGTTCTGTGAATAGTTTGGAATCATGTTGATTCACTCTACTCCTTACTACCCCCAAGTGAATGGAATCGCAGAGTCCTCTAACAAAATCATTATAAAGATCATCAAAAGATTGTTAGAGGACAACAAGAAAGAATGGGATTCAAAGCTCAAATTTTCTTTGTGGGATGATAGAGTGACAACAAAGAGATCCCTTGGTCTCTCTCCTTTCCAACTTGTGTATGGAGTTGAGGCCATATTTCCTTCTCATCTTGCCTTGCCTATGGAAAAATTCTTCCAAGACTACCAAGGAGAGCCAGATGATATGATCAGAATAATACAACAGCTAGTAGAAGTGCAACAAACTCGGGAGAAACTACTGGATAAAGCACGTGACTATCAACAAAAGATCAAGTAGGCTTTCGACAAGAAGGTAAACAAAGAGGATTTCCAGCTGGGAGATCTAGTGCTCAAGTGGGATGAACCAAAGGAATACAAAGGAAAGCACGGTAAATTTGAATCCTTATGGATCGGTCCCTTCAAAATTTATGAGGTATTCTCAAATAACACCTACAAGTTGCAGAATTTGGAGGATGCTGAAGTTTTTGGTGGCCCTGTCAATGGCCATTTTCTGAAAAAATAATTTGCTTGAGCCATTGAGTGGCTTGCCATGCCATTGTAAATATCATCTTTCTTTTATTTTTGTTTTAATAACTGACCCCATAGCCCTAGGATAAGGCACTGAAACTACTTATTCTTGGCAGMTCCCAAAGAGCATGCCATCCTCTGTGGAGCCAATGTTATCCCACTAAGTTGCCTTAGGTCTTTATCCCTTAGTTTTAATTTTTTCTAAGTCTTTAGATTTTTTAATTTTGATTTGTTTCTTAAAGGTGTGATTTACTTAGGTTACCTTAACAAATAAAGGTTTAAGTCATGACTCACGTTTTGATCCTCACATAAACTTTTGGCCTAGGTTCATTTTCTTGGCTTATGTTTTGACCCCCTTCATGACTTGACACTAAGCCTCACTCACCCCATGACCAACTTGACTTGACATGTCACTCTCCTCACTCATGCCTTTGTATCCTTGCTATGTTGTCCCTTCGTCCTCTTATAACGGTCAAGTCAACTTTTTGAAAAGGGAGCGTTGCCAACTCACTAGGAGTTTTTGTAGCGCACTCCCTGTCCTTCATCCTTTACCATGATTTGTTATTATAGATTTGATGTCATGTCTACCTTGTTTTCAGCACCGTGGTTAGTTAAAAGATGCCTTCAAGGATTCGATCTTTATGATCTTGCTAACAGTTTTCAAATTTTGAAAGTTCAAAACTCTGCACTACAAAAACTACTAGTTCGGACAAGTTGGCAGTGGCGCTATAGGATCATATGTTGAGGTGGATTCGGAGGCTGTGTTTCTCGTGATACTCTCCTAAACATTCGTTGAAACTCCAAGTTATCATCATTCTCCAGGCATTCCATGGTTTTCCTCATCTGCATATCAATTTCAAGGAATAATTATTGCTTGGAGATTTGGTAGCGATCGTGCCTACAAAATTGGAGGTCTTTTCCCTCAAAATTTCCTATCAGTATTTCTTTCACCCAAACCTGCAATCACCATCCCCTAGTTTTCAGTTGTAATACATCCATTTACCTTGCTCACGATTTTTGAATACCCAAGCAAAATTCACCTCTTGTTTGCGCGCGGTGCTACCTAAAATCACTGTTGAACTACGTTGCCTTTTCCCCTGCTTCCTCTACCATTTGAATTGGAGTGTTTTTAGCCAGTTTTCACAGACTATTGCAGTGATATCCTCTTTCAGATTATTATTCCTCTGCTTTAAGATCTGTAAACAGTCAAGGGGAGGGAAATTTGCAGCCATTGTATTCCTGGAAAAGGGCAGCCATTATTCACTATCAAATTCTTATTGAAGTCTGTCTCTTTTGTTTTCTTGGACATCACTGCACCATATCTTTTAAACCTTTCATCCTAAACTATGAACACACCTCAGAAGAAGAAGTCACACAAGGGAGGTACTGTGGTTAGAACTGAACCCGCAGACATGCACTTATTTGAGGCAGAGCCCATGGCTAGAGAAGTTTTTCAAAAGGTGGGCTTCCTTACTTTCTGCCAAAACATCCAGAGGGGTCATCCTGAGGTGGCAAGGTAATTTGCCTCACATTTTGATGGCCTGAAGACTAAGGTAGGGGACCTAGAGTTTGAGGTGTCTGAGACCTCTATTTCAGCAGCCACAAGGATTCCTATCACAGGAGAGAAATGGTTTAAATCCATGGTTTTGAATGCATCCTTTTCTAAAGACTTCCTTAAGCCAGAACATCAAACTGACAACTTGTCCAAAGGGGTACCAAGAAGTCATCTAGTTGAAGAGTTTGATAAGATGTTGAAGATCATCCAAAGGTACTTCACATGTGAAGGGAGTTTTAATACACTATACTAGTACCATATAAGGATTCTACTGCATTTTACTGGAAAAGATGAAATGAACATTCCTTTCTATTTGCTGAGAAGCATAGGGAAAATGTTAGATATAGTTCAATCCAAATCAAAGGATGTGGATACTAGTATTTTACATTTTGGGTTAATTAGAATGTTGGTTTCAGAAGAACTGATAAAGAGGAACATCTCATGGGAACAATTTATTGTTTCTTCTCACATGAAGTTGGACATAGCAACCACTCCTTAGTCAAAGATACCAAGTCCCTTGCTATCCACTAGTAATGCTCCAATAGGAACCAACAAGAAAATAAAGAGTAAGGCCCCTCCTCAAGACCATGAGGTTATTAAGGAAGTTGTAGAGGCAGAGAAGGAGGCCTACCATTCATCATAGAGAGACCTTTCACCCCCTCCTGCACTAGAATTAGAAGAGGTCCCTTCCTCTACTAAAGTCACAGGCAAGAAAGGAAGGAAATTACACTTCTCTTCATCACCTTCAACAGCTAGTACAAAAGTCAAAAGACATTTCACAAGATCATTGGTTCTCAAGGAGGCTATTGAAACACAAGCCCTATCACAGGTTTCCATTATGAAGAAAAAGAAAGATAAGGGCAAACTCATTGAGAAGCTTGTTGAGATGGAAGAGGTAGTCCCTGTGCAGTAGGAAAATGAAGCCATGAAGAATCCTGTTGAGACTGTCTACATCACCACTCCACCTAGGAACTAGACCTTCAAAAGATTGATTAAACAACTTAGGGAAGCTAGGAAGGAGGTGGCTCGTCTGAAATCTGAAGCCCTATCTGAAAGGATTAAGATGAAAGAGCTCATGGATGGTTACAACCACACTCTTGATTTAGGAAGATTTGCAGCAAGAAGAGCCCAGACTCTCCATACGCAACTCAAGAACCTTTATAGGAAAAACAAAGACTTTCAGTCTCAGAACAGAAATATCAAAGCAGAGTTGCAACAATTCAAGGATGAGATGGCTCAAAGAAACTTAAATGTGTTGGTTGAAGCTACTATTGAAAAGGAGAAACTAGTAGCCAAGAAAATCATAGCTCCATAGAAGAAGCATGTTACTAATAAAGGGAAGCATGCTTATGTGCTAAAGGGAAGACCTCCTTCCACAAGAAAGAGTGTCAGGTTGATGAAGTGATTGGTGAAAGGTGAGCTCCATTTTTTAGAATGGCCCCTTTTTGCAAGGATAAGTGATTAAGGAAGTATTACTTTTCGCCACTTATACAGGCTTTACATGATTCTAATGCATATTGCTCATGGTTTTGGGTGTTTTGCAAAGAGTTAATCTGTAACACACCCACGACGAGGCATAATTTTTTTTCTTTTCTTAAAGGATAGATTCTCCATTCATGGTTTCTAATTTGGAAAGTCGGGGAACCAGTCTGACCTCTTGGTCAAGTATCTATGATTCTGAAGCCAAACAAATCTCTGATACCCTAATGGTCTCGCTCTTTAATTAAACGCAGACCCTTTCGACTTTCGGGTGTAGGTCTAATGGTACCCGCGACCTTCCCTTCACGCTTGGGGAATATCTGAGTTTGGGCGCTAGCCCCTTTTCTGATAAGCCCCTCCTTGAGGTGACCTTGGGTGATAACCTCA
>SNQJ01S0074358.1:6441-43816 GCA_010110895.2 Picea sitchensis
TTTAAACCAATCATATAAGAGGTTTCAAGTGTCTCTTTAGTGTCGTCATTATGATAACATGACCCAATAACATTTGCGACACTTGCGACAAGTGAGAGGCATGTGCGACACTTATCCAGTTGAGCAATTTTGAGGTGTAACACTATGTGCAGACCTTCCATGAACCTCCCAGCCTTAGACCACGCTGCTCATCACTCTCAGCAGTAGGTCACCCCCGAGCTGGGACTAAACTCCACCAGGCAAGGGAATTCTAGGCTTGGCAAGGACAACAAGGAATTTTCACAAAGCAACAGGAGGGATCTTTTATCCCAAGAACCACTTACGCCCACAACACACAGACCCTCATTCCCCACATGTCTGGTACACCTCCCTTACCTTGGGCTTCAGCAACAGGATCGACCAGAAGTCTCAGAGTACTACGGATACTACGGGACTCCCTTCCAGGAGAACTCACTTCCCAGCAAACTCTCTCACTTGGGAGAGTTTCTCATAGGCATGACAACCTACCTCTTCAACCAGTCTTCGACTCAACTACAGTCGGTTATGGATGACAACAACAACAACAGTAACAACAACAGGGAAAAACAGGTATGGACACCCAAAAAGACAACAATCGAACACTAGGACATATCAAGGCTCGGTAAGAAACAGTCGATGGCAGCAAGCCACACTCTATCAAGGAACTGTGTGACCGCACAGCCAATAGTTATCACACAACATTGCTCAGACAATAGAAAGAAACAACCCCAAAATGGTTAAGGTATGAACACGGCTCTGCAAGTGCGGATAGACTGGGTTCACCAAATCACACAGGTCAGCTTCCCTTTCTGGTTTTCCATAGATGCGTGAGGGTATGCAGAGGTCAAACGCAGAGAAAAATCGGGTTCAGGTGCAGGATGGGAGAATGGCAGGACGAACTCAAGCGGATGATGGCAGAATGACCAGTGAACCCCCCAACACAGTTGACGCTTCATCTTTTAACTGCATGAGCCTAGGTGGACACTTGTCTTCCTGGAGCTGCATGTGCTCCACTTAGCCTATGTCCCCCTTTCCAAGAACTTAGGATAATAAAAACATATCATGTTCCCTTAGTCTTCAGGAAATAATATTAAAATATTATTCCTCTAGAGGTAAGCCCCCTATCTTATCCCCTAGGCCCAAATACTTAGCCCCCCTTCCTTACCCTACCTAGTGGAGCTTAGTCCCCCATAACTCTTCTTCATGGTCGGTCTACACGCAACAGTGTTTAGATTTTTTATCAATGTTCTGCATAATTACATATACAAAAAACAGGCTCATTGGCCTTGGCATCTGGCTCCCCAGCCTAATAAACACATAAGTCTTTCAACTTACAACCACTTGGCTCACCAGCCTATAAGAAAAATTACAATTCAGAAGGGGCTCGGCCTTGGGGTATTACACAAAGCATCCACACATATGGCATGAGAACCTCCCATATGTACAACATAGCTATAATTAGGCCCTCCACAACTCAACCGACCATAGCCCCTTTCAGGTGGGCTTGGAATTCCTGTCATTATGTCCCATTGACATAGCCATACCATTTGCAGCTACTCAGGATGATTTGGCTCATGTCCAGTCTGAAGATGCCAAGGCGGACAACTTCATTGAGCACATTCAACACATTCACCAACAAGTTCATGACATATCGGACAGAGCCAATGCTAAGTACAAGTAGTGCCATGATCAACATTAGGTGCAACACAACTTCCAGGTGGGTGACAAAGTGTGGCTACATTTGCAGAAGGAGTGCCTTGTTGGACCCCACCGCAAGCTTCGCCCGCATCGATATGGGCCATACACCATCACCAAGGTTGTAGGGGGGAATTCCTTCGAGCTCAATATCCGACATGACAGAACAACTCACACCAACAAAGTTAAACCCAGACTGCATGGAACAAGCCACAACTGATCGGATTATGGACAAACAGATCAAGAACACCCGCCAACAGAGGATCCAGCTATATCGAGTTGTCAAAGAAGGCCAACTCCTTCACCAGGGCAAGTGGCTCACCAGAGACCAAGTTCAACAGAAGTTTCCTCATTTCATGGAGGACCTCAACACAATGGGGACCATTCCTTCCTAAGGGGGGAGGAATGATCCAGGTGGATATTGGTGGCCACTCGCCTATTCCACTTGGACCCCCACTATTTTTTCTTTCATTTTTTCAGTTTCCTTAATTGTAGCACAATTTACTATTTTTGGCAGTTTTTCAGGTCATGAACTTCTGGAGTCGTTTTGAGGCCCTAAACGACGTTTTTTGGGCATCAACCGATCAATGAAAACTAATTTGTTTTGGACCATAATATTAATTATCATTAGTTGTAGTCCTTGGATATATCTTTCTAACGATGCATCATATGCATCAAACAGAGATAGTATGAAAAAGTTACGACCCCGAGAAATTGATGTACCAATTTACCACGATTGGGCCCATATTTTGGTGTTTCATCTCCTAGGGTTAGGTTTTTGGATGTTTAGGGTTTCCCTTGTTTCTCAATAACATATAGGCCTTCGAGACTCATTGTAACACAGAGTTCAGAGGCCTATAGCCGCCACATCTCTTCTTAGAGATAAGCTACGAGTGCCCTAGCTAGTTTATTTCTAGTATGTCTGTAAACAAATTTCAGTTCTTTGATATTAATGAAATGAAGTGTTATTTCCACTGCATCTTTGTATTCAYGRTTATTTGTGTATTATGTTGTGTTCCTGCATAAATTCAAATCAATYTGAGACCACCGACATTYRGAGAGTCTTGAGAAGGCAAGAGAATTATATCAATAATAATAGGAAATCAATTTTCTCAATAACTAGTAAGATGCATTCTCAGGAAGAGGCCATAAACTATCAATTTTCCTTCATATTGGAAACCATGCATAGTCAAAAGAGACAAATTGAAGAACTTCAACCCGAGTCTTTTTCTCTTCGACAATTGGTTGTGAGTCTTGTAAGAACCACCTCTTCAACCAATTCAAATGATAGGTTGTCAATTGTGTCTACAGTGGAGGAAATAAAAGAAGATGAGACAATGCAACAACGACAAGAGGATGTGGAAATGTTGAATGCGGATCAAAAAAATTTGGACAACACAAAGAACCATGAGAAAGCTTGCATCCACCATGATTTTATTCAGTAATAGTGCATATTTTTCTGCAAATTTTTATTGATTTTAGGAGTCTTTTTTAGAATCTATACTAGTAGTAGTTATCCAAAATGTTATGCGAAGAATTGTTTTGTCTCTTTAGATAGTAAATTTAAAATTTGGAGAAATTATAGAAAATATTTTGGATAGTTATCATATATTTGTATTAGTATTCTTGCCAATGTGACTACTACGACTTTCTAACACAAAATATACTCATTCTGGTTAACAAAAAAAAGAGATTATAATCAATTTTTTCTTATGCAAATCAAGAAATTAAATGATGAAAAGAAAACACAACAAAGAAAGTTATATTAACTTGTCAACAAATAATCATCGATCGACAAAGAAACAATGATCGGTCCAGTTGAGTTAGGCATATCATTAGATATTGAAGTACAAACAACAAATAAAAAACCCTAGAAAATCCAAGTGTCTCAACTAATAAAATTCAATGATCAATTGAGTGACACAGTTGTATGAAGAAGATATAATACCAAAGGTGAATCCATAGCATTCTAAAAATATGATAAGAAAATATCATGTTACAAGGACACCTTATCGAATTCCTAATAACAAAACTCAACTCTATATCCAATCAACATATCTACATCATTCTAAACAAAAGAAAAAATTGACCTATATTTCAAAGAATTTTAAGATTAGAGCAATTGAGTTTCAAAATAGAAATCATCTTGGGAATCGCAATACACAAATTTCATCTTGGGAACCCTATAAATGCACAATTCCACAAAGGATCAAATTAGGGTGGTTAGAGAATTTCACAATTTGATAAGTTTGATCAATGTTGTGTCACTTATATTGTCTCATATCTTCATCCCTCACAACTTCAAGAATAATGAGTTATTAGAAGGCATTTTAGGCTAGAATGAAGATGTAGTCTTTTCCATAAGATGATTTAAGGAAAAAACATATTTGAAGAGAGGGAATGTAATAACTATAAAATATATAACTAGGTTATGTATACCTCCATAGACTTTAGAATTCAAATCGTTGTGTGGAGAGGGTCTCTTGTCCCACAAACAAGGGGGTCTCATACACCAATTTGGTGTCTGGCTTGGTCGTGACCTTAAAAATAGCTTATTACTATTATAATAATTATAATAGTATTAAACTAAGGGACACAACCTAAGTAACGAACACAAGTGCTCACCTTTATGATTAGTCAATGTATATAAGTATATCGTCGCAAGGAATTGTATCAATCATCTCATATCTCATTCATTCATTATTCAATTATATACTTATTATCCTATATGGATTTCAACTATATTCCATTCCTACGTTGGATTTTTTTTGTATATGAACTATTGTTCATTACATTTTCATAAGAAACTAGATTAATGTTAAAGGGTAAAGGATTTATCTTATGATACCCCTTATGGAGTTAGAAAACCTTCAAATAACCGTATATAAAATATATCAAGCCTTGCCTAAAATGGTGCTTCATACCTTGTGCTTGTATTGTGCATAGTGTTGTTTTCTTACTAAGCATTGAAAATAAATCACAAACAATCAAAGTTGTTGGAGACTTATCATAAAATAAAATATGGAAGGGATAATAAACATACATGTTTGATGGAAAAAAACATGGTATACAGATTGAAGAATGATTTATATATCAAGTCATGGGTCAAATAGGTATCACAAGAGTTGGAGCAATTTCTACACAACAATATTGAAATTTAACTTTACAAAAAAAATTGCTTGGATTTGTCCTAGTGTTGAACAACAATGCCAAGCACCAAGTATGTTGATCTTGTTTTGATTTTTCAATACCATGCACAAGGCTATATGTTTACAAGGATGTTGATTTGGAATGCATCATGTCTGCATGGATGTTTGACATGCAAGGAGGAGTAGAAGAAAGGTAGGAATTGAGACGCAAGAGGAGGAGCATGAGAGAGGTGGATGGGAGCTTTGGATCTACTATATAAGATAAATCTCCTCTCTCTAAAAGTTTGATCTAGCATGTTGGGGCCTTCAAATCTCAAATCTAGCTCAGTTATCACGACTTGTTGCAGTCACACCAAAGTAGTGTATGTTTCATTGGATATATATATATATTGAATCTTCATGTGGGCCTATATTGATCCCTTAACCAACTTGAACCACCACAATCATGTCCACGTTGTAGATATTAGAGAGGCAATGAACAACTGTAATAGTTTTTCCTTTTTTTGAAGCTTGGTTTAGAGCATCTTAAACAATCTTCTTTAACTCTACAACTAGAGCACTTGTGGCCTCATTTAGAATAAGTAGACGAGGATATTTGAGCATAGATTAAATGAAGAAATATCAAGAGGCATGTAGAGCTATTTGAATATATATGACAAGAAGATAGGATGATGCAAGTGTCAAAAAAAAATTTACAAGTGGCAACAAACAACCTGCTCCTAGTTATTTCAAAAGGTATTCTAACATAGGAGATAGTTGTCATATGTCACCCATGAATAAAAATGTCAATAGTATTAATGGCATGTCACTGGTCATTAATAGAATGTCAATCATGATGGAGGGTTGAGTTATTCTTTAGTTTTGTTATGGGTCATGGAAAAACTCACACACAAGAATATGTTCAATATGAAAGTGAAAATATATGCACCTTAAAACTTTGGTTAAATCATTGATAAAATCATCAATATCCTTAAAATTTTGGTTAAATCAATGATAAAACCATCAATTAATAGTACTGCAAATAATCTAGGACAATTCAAATACTTTATTCCCTAATTAATGAGAAATAATCATCAAATAAAGCATGCAAATGAGGACACCAATTCCATATAGGCATGGAATTAAGATATTATTTAGATCCATAACTTGGACAAGGCCTACTTTCTTTTATCCAAGGAAAAGACAAGAGGTTGTCATTAAACAATTTTCTTAAACTAAACCATATTAAGATCAACTTTAATTGAGCTTAAGGGATAATATAACGTGTAATTTATGGAGAGATGTTCATAGATAAAGATGATGTTGGAAAAGTGGGGGGAAATGGCCTCTGCGGTCAAGGAGTGGGATAGTCTTACCAGAATGTGGTTAAGGAGTGGGAAAATCTTATCGGACTGCGGTTATTCGCTCATGGGTTTCTTTCTCAGTTTTACGACAGGAGATTTTCTCCTCATTTTCTTCTGGTGGTTTCTCTCCTCGACAGCTTTCTCCCGTAGTAGGAAGTCTCTAAACCACAAACACCTATGGATACCATAGCCTACGTGGAAACTTCCCCCACAGATTCTGGGTTGCTCGGGGAGATGAAAGGTGGAGGGTTTTCTGACCAGCTGGTTGAGTTGGGGGTAGCTCCACTTCTTCCACAATAGCCCCTGAAGAATGAGACGACGCTTTCTCTGTAGACTCCTCTTCTCGATAATGTTTTTTGGGGAGGATTTCACATAACCTTGGTTAACTATTATTCACCATCCAACAATCAATTATCTACCTTCCCTCATCCCGCAGCGGGCCTCGGACTTGGTCAGGTTTAACCAAACAGAAGGAGGTTTTTTACTTTCTTCTCCCTCTCCTCCTCGAGCGCTTAGATCAAGGCGAGCCCTTGGAAAGGGCCCTTGATAAAATGTTGTTCATTTAACTGTAGGGGTCTGGTTGGCCCCGTCAAAAGACCATCCCTAAAAAGGGTGATCAATTCATAACACCCAGATATACTTCTTTTACAATAAACGATGGGGGAAGGAGAGGAAGTAAAATCCAGACTAATCTCCTTACTCTCGGGATGGAACTTTGAAACATTGGACTCAACATGAATATTTGGAGGTTTGGCAATTGGGTGGAACACCCGTTCCATTCAAGTCATAAACTCTTGGGGTTTTGAGTCAGGTCTTGGTATTACAATCATTTCGACGGAGCTGGAAGATCTTCTTCACATCATCAATATCTATGGCCCCTGCCAGAAAAGAGGCCCCTACTGGGACAAGATTTTCACGAAGTATTTCCTGAAAGAACAACTAGTTTTACTTGGAGGGGACCTAAAATTTTCCCTAGGTTTGTCAGAAGTTTGGGGAACACATGCGAGAGCAGATCCATTGACTGGTTATTTCACAAAAAAATTGGTCGATTGCAACTTATTGGACATTGAACTTGTAAAACGCAAACCAACCTGGAGAAATAACAGAGTGGGCGAAGACAGTGTAGCCAAAAGATTATATTGTTTCCTGATAACAGACACTCTCTTGGAAAATCCTTTTCATCTGAAGCGGTGGATTGGATTTGGAGGCATTTCAGACCACTTTCTGATCTTTCTGGAACTAAGAAAAGGGTCGAGCAAGCCACCAAGCCCCTTCAAATTCAATAGGACTTGGTTAACTGATGACTCCTTTACAATCTTGGTAAGAGAAAATTGGACCCCCTTTTCACAAGAGAGAACTTGCTCAGTTGTTTCTCACTTTGTTAAAAACCTTCAGAGAATCAAAGAAAAAATAAAGATATGGGCTTTCCAGAAACGAAAAACAAAAGATCTGGAACTTAAAATTATGGAAATCCAACTAAATCCTTTTTCGGAGGAAGAGGGGGGTGGTTTTTCCACTTTAGAAGCCAATACGACTCTACTCATATTGGAAGAAAGGAGAAACAAGATACTCAAGGAAAAGGAAGAATTGTGAAGATTAAAAGGCAGAGCTATCTAGATGAAAAGTGGAGATGAGAACACAAAATTCTTTCAAGCATATGCCAAAGGTAGAAAGTGTTCTAACACCATTTGGAACTTGAAGGATCGGGATGGAAACCACAAAAATAATTTTGAAGGAATGTCAAGAATAGGAAAAAAGTACTTCCAAGAACTTTTCAAAACCGAAAACCAGGCTACTATAGAAGAAGTGGTTTGTATGACCCAATACTTTCATGGATTCACCAATGAGGAGGATAACAGAATGCTAATAGAGGAAGTTACTACAGAGGAGTTAAAAGAAGTGATGAGAAGCTTCCAAAAAGACAAAATCCCAGGAGCAGATGGCTGGACCATTGAATTTTTTTTTGGTTTTTTTTTATCTCCTCGGACAGGATATTCTAAGTTTGGTAGAAGATATAATACTTACAGAGAAAATTCCACTAAGACTTAACTCCACTTTCATAGCCTTAGTTCCAAAAAAGGACAACCCTGATACTTTGGATGATTTCAGGCCAATTTCACTCTGCAATTTCATTTACAAAATTGTGTCCAAAGTCGTAGTAAGAAGAGTAAAAAGAATCCTCTCTGATAAAATTTCGAGTGAACAATTCAGATTTTTGGAAGGTAGACATATTCACGAAGCGATAGGGGTGGCACAAGAAGCAATACATAGCATAAAGTCCAGAAAACTAAGAAGTGAAGTATTAAAAAGTGATCTCTCCAAAGCCTACGACATAGTAAGTTGTCTCCACTTACGTCTTTTTCTAACACACTTGGGCTTTTCAGTTTTTTTTTATCAGATGGATTATGTGTTGTATTACTACAGTCTCCTTCTTAGTGCTCATAAATGGATCTACCTCCCCCTTTTTTTTCGCTCAGAAAGAGGCTTAAGACAAGGTTTTCCACTCTCTCCAATACGTTTTCTCCTAGTAGTTGAAGGCATCAGTAGAGCACTATCA
Source organism: Picea sitchensis (assembly GCA_010110895.2). Classification (NCBI taxonomy): domain Eukaryota; kingdom Viridiplantae; phylum Streptophyta; class Pinopsida; order Pinales; family Pinaceae; genus Picea; species Picea sitchensis. The sequence goes on from SNQJ01S0074358.1 coordinate 15,204, forward strand.
GAAGAAAAACGAACAGGGTCTTTCTCTAGAATTAAAATTTCCCCTTCCCTTCAAGTTACACATCTTATTTTTGTGGATGATATACTTATCTTTAATTCGGGATCCAGAACGGAGGATGAGACTCTGAAAAAAATCTTAAGTCTTTTCTCCAAAGCTACAAGAATGATTATAAATGAAGGGAAGTCCACCCTCACAACAAACTTACTTACAGAGGAGGAGAGGAGTCTTTTTAGACAACACTTTCCTTTTTTGGAAAAGACTTTAGAAGAAGGGCTGAAATATTTGGGTTTTGTTTTAAAACCAAATGACTATAGGAAAGAGGACTAGATTTGGATTTTTTTTTAAATGGAAAAAAGACTCTTATCATGGAGTCACAGGTGGATTTCCAGGGCAGACATATTAGTCTTAGTCAAGTCGGTTTTAGAAGCTATCCCAATATATTGGTTGTCACTTTCTTGGATTCCAAAATTAATTATGGAGGCAACTCGAAAACTCACCTTCAGATTTCTCTGAAGTGGGAAAAAAGAATCACATGTGACACCCTGGGTCCGATGGAAAAGAATCGGTGTTCCAAAGTCCCTAGGAGGATGGGGCCTTAAAAACATACACCTTTTTTTTTCAAAATCACTGGTAGCAAAAAGAAGATGGTGATTAATAAGTACGACTAGTCTTTGGACAAAAGTAATAATTCAAAAATACATTGAACCAGATTCTGTGGAGACATGGATCAGACGGGCTCAGAAATATTTGAAAGGAGTCGTGGTCATCTGGAAGGCTATTATTAACTCCTTCCCAGTTATCGGGGAAGGACTTGCATGGAAAATAGGAAATGGCCACCAAGTGAGGTTGGGAGCGGATCCTTGTGTGGGCAGTGAAGGCCAACACCTTCTTCCAGAACAACTTATCCTTCTCTTTAGAATCAAAGGTTTTGACACTTTAGATAAACTTGTCGATCCAGATGTTTCAACCATATGGTCACAAGGGTCGAAATCGTCGATCCAGATGTTTCAACCATATGGTCACAAGGGTCGAAATCGGTTGTTGGTCTTGAACTAGAAAATGCAGATGCAGCAGAAATGGAAAGATACATCACAGTTCTAAAAAAACACAGGTAAGACTTAGGGATCAAGAGTATGAACTTGTGTGGGACCGAACAACCTCAAGTTTCTATACTCAAAAGGATGGGTATACTTTTTTAATACGAGAACTAGTCCAATGTGAACCAAACTGGTGGTGGAAAAAACTCTAGAATAAATTGTTCACAAAGTCAAACTTATTATGTGGAGGAAGAAGTTGCACAACAAAGAAACTAAACAAAGAAAATTCTAGCCCTAGTAGGTGTTCTTCGTGGTAAAACAAAAAGGAGAACCACTTTCTAGCATCTTTTCTCGTGGACTGCCACTATATTAAGGATGTATGACAAGTGTCTTAGAATTCTGAAACTACACTTTTGTTGAATGGCCACTCTTTGGAGAAACCCTGAAGGACTGGTGGATGAACAAAGAAATTAAAGCCTACAAAATGTTGCCTTTGCTGATTTTATGGGGTGTTTGGCTTGCCCAAAATGAAGTCATCTTTAAAGAGGTTTTTCTAGCACCATAAAAAACCACACTCAAAAGCTTGGCCATCCTCTCCTCTTGGTACTTTTCTACTAACCTGGCGGGAGAGTCAAGACTAGAATTATAAGAGAAGACACCATTGATAAAACAAAACCTTTGGGTTTTTTTTATGGAGCCTCAAAAAATCAACTTTGCAGAGGCAGTGCATCCCTTTACCTCTCCAACAAACACCTCTTCAAAATCAAAATGGGACTGGGAACATGAACAAACAATTTCGTTGAACTAATGAGCCTCAAACTACTCATGGTCTTTGCACTTGAATGCACTGGTAAAAGTGATTACAATTCTATGGAGACTCAAAAATGTGATAAATTGGATAAATGGCACACAAAAATGTACAAATATAAGACTTGCTAATATAATGGAAGACATCAAATTCTTACAAAGATGCTTTTGATTCTATTACCTGCCATCATGTGTACGGGGAATGAAATGAAGAAGTGGATTGGTCATCGAAAGAAGGCACACACTTGGACATGTGGCATTGGAAAATTTCAGAGTTCCTAAATGATCACATTCAGGAACATCCTCAATAAACCTTCATGTGAAATCACTGGATACTTTTTAGAATGGACAACTATATGCGCAGAGAAAATATTTTGTAAAATTTTGTAAAATCCTATCAGATTTGATAACACAACAAATACAAAGGAAAGGACTTCAACGAGCTACGAAGCAAATCCATAGAAATACAAATGATATGAATACACTCCGAAGTTGTATCTACAAAATGTAATTTTGATCACAACTGATGATATAAATTACGCTTTTTCCTTGGAAAAAAAAGATAAAGATGATGTTTAGTTAATTAGATTTAGCTCAAATGGTTAGAATGAACGATTATTATCCTCCCCACACGGGTTCAATTCATGCAAGTGAAATTTGATCATAACGAGTATACTAATATTAAAAAAGATTATTAATAAAATAATTACAACCACTATTTAACTTCATTTTTTTTAAGTGGAATTAAAATGTTTGATATTCCTCACTATTAACTTTATCGTTCAAACAAATCTTATGACTATTGACATCATTCCTTAAAAGTCACACTCTCCACTCTTTACATATTAATTATTGACTTCATTGCGTAAAAGTCGCACTTTCCATCATTTACACAACCAAAGATTTTTAATTAGTTTTATCAAAGTTTAGCATTCTCTTGGAAAATTAGCCAACAAAAGTATTTAGCAATATTTTTTTCTTTTATGATGGTTGAATTGTATTTAGCAATTTTTTTTCTTTTATGATGGTTGAATTTTTGGGATCAAAGATTTTTAATTAGTTTTATCAAAGTTTAGCATTCTCTCTTGGAAAATTAGCCAACAAAAGTATTTAGCAATATTTTTTTCTTTATGATGGTAGAATTGTATTTATGATGGTAGAATTGTATTTAGCAATTTTTTTTTCTCTTTTATGATGGTTGAATTTCTTTTGGGATCATTCTAGTATTCCATCAATTCTAGGCTGCTATATAAATACACAAGTAGAGGAATAAACTCAAGTAATATATTTTTTTGTACAGGAGAAATTACGATTCTCTTAGAGGGACCTTATGAGATGGAGATATGTTTCATTTTGTAACACTTTATCAGGGGTTAATTTTATAAACTATTTAACTAGCATAGTCTCTAAAGCTTGGTGACGAGAATGCTCTAAGCAATTTAAGAGAAATTTCTATATTAATATTGTTAATTATAATTACAAAGATATTTCAATTAAAATGATTATATTTTAAATTGTTTTTAATATTTTGATGAAAACCCTCTCATCCCTTTTTAAAAAAGAGAGTGTAAATCTTTAGATTCGAAAACTTATTTATATATAAAATATCTTTAAAAACGATGATGAAATTTAAAAAATAATATGTTTTGGTGGATAAAAATGTAATAATAATATTTCTATTCATGGATTAAAAAATTATAAAATAATATTGGGTTATTGTAAAATTTTATATTATTTTTTACCAATTTTAAAAATTATAAAATAATATTACTAATTTTTTTACTTTTAATTTGGTTTTTTAAAAAATCCCATAAAATTGGATGATAAACCTCTAAATAAGAAGTATCACAAAGAATTAGCTAACCACCAAACACATTGAGCATGCATAATGTATAATAAAGTAGAGTATTAACACTTTAGTGAGTGAAAATATTAGTTTAATATAAATTATGGGTAAAGTGAGAATCCTACAAAATATACTTTATTTGAGAAATTATGTGATTATTGTTTTTTAAAGAACTAAAATTTGGACATAATTTACCACCTAAAAAAAAAATCACAAATAAAACAAAAAACTTCACAAGAGAAATGTCATATATATATATATATATATATAATCATTTCATTTAAAATTATAAAAAAGCAAACGAAAGAGGTGGGCCTATTCCTTTGAGCTTCAATGTACCTAGCACTTTCACAAATTCTACTTAGATTACTATTATTTTTGTAGATTTCTAATTCGTAGATTTTTAATTGAACATAATAGTTTTTATAATCTACTCAAAGTTTACATAAGACAGGTCTATCAAGAGAATAAATATATCACTTCTTAAAAAACTTAATATTTATGAATAATAGTCTTCATATTTCTGATAATAAATGGTATCATTCTTTAATAATCTTTTATATTTAATAATCTTTATATTTGAATAATTACTTTTCTTGATTTTTCTTCAATATATTTTAATTAAGAATATTTTATATTTTTATAAATTTTATAAATAAAATTCATAAAATATATGTAAATATTAAAATAATGTTTTTAAATAAAATATGTGTAAATATTTAAATAATGTTTAAATAATAAAATAAGTATAATTTCTATAAAAAATTCTAAAATCTAAGATAAAATAAATAAATGCATTACATAAACAAAATAGAAATGTAAATAGATACATGAGTGTTTAAATAATATCTATATAAACAACTTACATAAACACATATTCAAAAATAAGAGACATATAATAATGATATATTGTTCTAATAGAAAATGGTTAATGATCGAGACTTAAACACCTGTACAAGATAAAGGAGCCTTTTCCAATACACTTGATACTACTTTATAATCATTGTTTTCACCATTAATATATTACTGGATAATATACCAATCTTCCCTTCATATATCTATTATTTAATCGCTTTTAAAATAATTTATTAAAAATAAATTATAAACATTTATCACATCTCATTAATAATGAGTGTAATGAAATTTATAATTACTTTATGTTAAACACGGTTTATATATATATATATATATATATATATATATATATATAATTAGTGCATATTTAAATATTTAAACATAATATTTAGAAAATTAAAAAAATAACAGACTCAAAATCTCAAAGTTTACCAAATTAATTATTAAAAAATAATTAATTATAAACATTTATCACATCTCATTAATAATCAATGTAAATTTATAGTTACCGAGACTATAATGCGTTCCTCACTTGGTGTTGTTTTTAGTGATGTGTATGAGAAATTGGAAGAGCAGTCATTGCATAAGAATAACACACAAACAATAGATTGTATCACTTCACTCTTACACACATACATAGGAAAATATATAGCCGATTCAGATCCAACTCCATTCCATACTTGATGTGGGAGCGTTGAGAAGATATCTCATCAACCTCCTACAAATCTCTCAACCAACCTAATCTAGTTCCCAAAGTAAGCTTTATTCCCATTACCCCCTTAATGCTTATTTTACAAATTACAATACTTAATCACAAAGATTACAACACTAGAATCCTTTCCTTCCTCGCTTTGTCTCGACTGTCTCAAAGATTGAAACTCACTCAGAATCACATCTGCCTCGCTTCTTCTTCTCTTCCCTCTTCTTCGAGCTTCCATTCATTACTTAAAGTCAAAACCACCATCTTTCTTGCACTTGTATATTGAACAATTTGACAACTTGGCTCATCGTGGCTTCCGTGATAAAAGTTGACAATTATTGATACATTCTATGAACTTGCCTTCATCCTGTAGGATTTTTGTTTCTCCTTTCTTCTTCCTCTTCTTCGAGCTTCCCATCGACACATTTAAAGTCAAAACGCCTCTGACCATCTTTCTTGCACTTGTATACTGGACAATTTGACAACTTGGCTCATCGGGGCTTCCGTGATAAAAGTTGACAATTATTGATACATTCTATGAACTTGCCTTCATCTGTAGGATTTTTGCTTTAGGCTATCCTTCAGTATCTAGAAGAAAAGTTTGGATACTGAATGTCCTCAACATTCATTTACACAAGGTGACTTCCAATAAAAACAATGTACTTGATATTGGGGCTACCAGCTTGCATCAAAATACAAGTTTTTATTTTTACATAAACACTTACACACAAAACTTTAAACTCACTAGGTAAATGTACCTGTAATTGTCTATCTTGGAGCACCGAAGTACAACAAGAGTCTACAACTTATAACATACTAGACATAATCAAACTAGTAACATGCTCTTGTGGCACCAAAAAACACGCAAGAACTACAAGCTTGAATTACATCACTATGTTCAAAATTTGGTTTTTTTTACAACTTAAACAATATAAAAATAATCAATTTGACATAAAACTCTGACGAATGCAACCAAGAAAGGGGCAAAAGTTGTCGTGGACTTCGTACAACAGCGACTCTGAGAACGATCTTCGGGCTTGGAAAGTTGTTGAAGCCTTTTTTAGTTTATTTCGATATTCTACGAGCTTAGAGAAATGTTCAGACAGTTCAATCTTTTCAGCACCCTCTTGAATCCCATCAATGGCTTCTCTGATGGTCTCAACCGGAAGGAATTTCCATCCATCAGTTGTTCGGTTCTGCAACTCATCCAAAAGATGAATAAAGGGCCACAAATCCTCGAGCCTTGGCTCGATCATGTCTCCAATATGCGCTTGAATCTGCATGAGAAAAGCAGACCCCAGAAATACTCTGTATATTTTATTGGTATCATGCATTTCTAGGCTTGATCTTATTTCATCCTGGGTCACAAGTTTGGTTAATTTTATGACTATTTTAGACGACAGAAAACGGCTATCTGCGATCTGACTTAGTATACTAAGCCCTTCAGGTGAACTGAGATAAGAAATTAGATGGGTTGCAGGAAACGTAACCTGATTTTCCAGCCATCTCTCCATTTCTGATGGAGATGATTGAAATCCAAACCTGGAGAAACAATGTTCATTTGAAGGTCCAGGATTGCTCTCGATTGATGATCCACGACGAGGAGTATTGCTGCTTCTCTCTGATCGGGAAATGCTTGAGGAATTCCTACTTGAAGGCGTCGGGGAATTTATGTTCTTGCCGCGGCCTCTCAGATGACAATTGCGTGGAAACCCTCTCTGAGACATGGAGATCCCCCCTGAATACTCTCACTCAACGCATTGAACAGTTAACACACATAAATAAAAAATTCAACACTCTTAATCTACATATGTACAGGAGAATAGTCTCTCAATCTATTTCATATTCTTGGGCACTCCGTGAAGAGCTAAGCCCAGCCAAGCTTTGATACTATATGAGAAATTGAAAAAGCAACCATTGTATAGGAATAACACACAAACAATAGATTGTATTACTGGACTGTTACACACATACATAGGTAAATATATAGTTGGATTCAGATCCAACCGATTCCATACTTGAAGGGAGTGGTTGAAAAGATATATCAACAACCTCCTACAAATCTTCAACCAACCCAATCTAGTCTCCTAAAATAAGCTTTATTCTAATAGCAGGGAGACTTCATTACCATCCTCGGCCAATTTATCATTTTATCGAGCACAGTTTAAACGTATTTAAATTTATTGCATTGAGGGGTTTTGTGGTTTTGCATTGAAATTGCGGGGTGGGTTTATGTTGGAGAGTCGTTTTAGGAAGCTTTGGGAATGTGCTACTTTAAGGGCCAGCTTTGTCCGTCGATCAGATAGTGTCGGTTTTTGGGTTTTTAGTGGGTTTTTCTGAAGGATTTTCTGTAATGTGATGAGAAAAAACACCAAATGTGGCGGGTGGTCTGTCTATCTATGCAACCCTTAGAAGGCTTTGTTTTTTAATCATTATGCAACTCTTAGAAGGCTTTGTTTTTTAATCATGCAGGTTTTTTTGCAAGGAATTTGAATGCGGAGAAGAAAATAATTGTTGGAATGTGCAGGCGTTGAAGTTCAATAGCGTTTAGCATTGATTTTTTCCTCTGAATTCGGGCTGGATTTTGAAGCTTTTGTTTCCCAAGTCCAAGGTTAGAATAGCTACTATGCTGCTACTGCAAAATTCAAAAGGGTTTTGTTTTTATGGTGAATACAGCAGCAGTGTCTGGTCGTGCTTCTTCGGCTTCTTCTGGACATTTGGACCCATGTGCCCGAGAATTTACACCTGGTCCTTATGCCATGTTCCAACTACCACCATGACAGCCAATATATTATTCATGCACAACCGATGTTTCACCCACGGCAGGCGCGTGTTCGATTCCTGTGACTCCAGTCATGCCCTTGTATAATGCTTGTGGTATGGGCATTCGTTATCCTGCTGCTTTAATTCAACAACCACTATGGGGTAACAGGCAGTAGCAACAACATGTTCCAATTGGATTTCAAGGGGATGTTAGCATCCATTGTCTTCCAATGGTGCCCCTAATGACACATTATAGCTACAATGACAACAAAAACATGAGCAACAATGGTGTTGCGACTTGTAGTGGGAGCAATGTCGCGGGTTCAAGTTCTGGGGTTGTTTATCCATTAGGCAGAGAACATGCATCTCAAGCGTTACTTTTAAGTTCTGTGCCCGTTGAATTCATTGAATAGGATTTGAGTAGGAATTGGATGTCTGGGGGCCTGTGAATGTTGGAGAGTGACATTTTAAAATTCCTGAGACGGATTTAAGTGTTGTGGTCATATTAATATACATATCGAAGAAAAGAAGATTAAGATAAAGAAACAGCTAGGAGGTGTTGTTATCCACCTATGGGTAGGGTAAAACCAATGTACTGTTTAGGCGCAAAAACCAGAGATGCATCGAAAGCACAACTACTTAAAGAACAAAGCAATCTAACACACTGAACAATCCTGCAAAAACATTGTGACCTAGTGGAGGTGTTTAAATACAAAGTGGTTTGGTTTGGACAACTGGAAGTGAGATCAAATTCGACAGCTAGTGGAGGTGTTTAAATACAAAGTGGTTTGGTTTGGTTGACCCGACTGGTATTCTACAAAAGCTCTCCATATATATATCTTCGGCATAAATACATGTCTTCAACATAAATAATTATGTAAGAAGTTTAATAAATTTAAGTTATTTAAATACATATGTTTGTAATTCAATTAAAATGACAAATGAATGATAATCATTTAAGATAACTCATTTATTGTGAATTATTTTAAAATTTAAAATTTACCAATTACAATATGTTTCTTTAATATATTCTTCAATAACTTGTTAAATACAACACTACATAAATAGTTTGTTTAATGTGTTTATCATATTCTTTAATAACTTGTTAATTACAATAATATATAAATATTTGACTTGAATCAATGCATTTTACATTATTTATTTATTTTGACACATTAAATTATTCATTAAAACTTAATCTTCTTTCACATTATTTATTTATTTTGACCAATTAAATTATTCATTGTATCATTATAATTTTTTAATCTTTTTAATGTGTTTTCATAACATTGAGTTGTTAATTATATCATTATAATTTTAATCTTTAATGTGTTTTCATAACATTGATTGTTAATTATATTTACTAATTTATTAAATTATATATATATATATATATATATATATATATATATATATATATATATATATAATTATAAATAGTAATATATATTAAATTAATTAATTATTAATGATAATTACATGTGCTAAAACCACACACAATGTTCTTCTTATAATTATAATTATACATTGTAATTTAATTAAATTTTTCATATCAATTTATAAAATAGTACATGTACAAATTAATTATGTATTAATCATTTACATAATTAAATGTGTTTAAATCAGATTAATAAGTTCCTCTTATAATTATAACTATTCATTTAATTATAATTATTCATTTTCATGTAATTAAATTTCTCGTATCAGTATCATCCGAGAGTTTTTGCCTTATAGCTTAACTAAAAATTATCCATGAATTTGTTAAATAATGGCAATATAGGAGTAATATTGATATTTTAATATGTTGGGATATATATGGGTTGAAATATAGTCATATTTTTATGTTTAGAAATTATATATAATTTTAGTTGGTAAACTTGTTATATATAGAGAGTGGGTTGTCTAAACATATCTTTTGAATTTTTTCATTGAAATCAAGTAAAACTGATCTTGATGAAATCACCATTTTTATATAGTTTAAATTGCATTTTTAAATGTATAAATGAATTTAACATCTTGAAAAATTATATACGAAGTCAATCACTCAAATATGGAGTTCCACCATTTTTATCATATTTTAGAAAATTGATAAAATATATATATACCACAAACACCAAAAAAATAGAACATTTAGACTACATGTATGTATATATATAGGCTTATAGAAGGTAGAGAAAAAAAAATTAACGAGAGCAGCCTACAGTATTTGCGCGAGGGTCCAATGAGCCTGGTTAGTATTTCTTTTTGGAAATGAATGTGCACTGAAGCAAGCATTTATAATATAGTTCAAAATGAAATGAAGTCGAACACACAGCAAAGGAGTTTGACTTGTTCATCGACGAGAGCCCATCCCTGAATGCAAAATCGATGAATAGTGGAGAATCTAAAAGGTCATCATATTGGATAGTTATAGAAACAGTGGACCAAACCTTGGATGAACACAATAAGGTGATAATCTTCCAAACCATTTAAAAACAAATTATATATAAAAACAAATATTGTTATCCGTGTAAATTTTCACCATTAGGTGTTAATACCTAACAACTAAAGTTAGATAGGATTTTGATTTCAAATTCTTGGATGAACACAATAAGGTGATAATCTTCCAAAACTTGTTGGAAAAACAAATTATATATAAAACAAATATTGTTATCCGTGTAAATTTCCACCATTAGGTGTTAATACCTAACAACTAAAGTTAGATAGGATTTTGATTTCAAATTTTGTTGCATATCATATAATGAGAAAACTAATTACATAAGCATCACAACCTATATATTACGGTTTTAGGGAATGGTTTATAATCTTAATATTGGAATCTATATATATATAAGATTATAAATGTATATGGAGACTATATATATAAATAATCCATAGTATTTATATACAAATCAAATAATAAAATTTAACAGAAAGTATACAATGGAATAAACAAGAGTTATCATTATTGGTCAACTTGATTCTTGAAATGTGTGCTCCAATTTCTAGTTTCGTATCAATTTGTTAATAGACTTGCATCAACTTGAGGATGTTACGAATTTCTCGTTCACCAATAACCCTCACAACTAAAGTTAGATAGGATTTCGATTAAATTTTGTGGCATAATGAGAAAAGTAATTACATAATCATCAAACTTTATATATATATATATAATTTAACAGAAATTATACAATGGAATAAATAAGAGTTACTATTATTGGTCAATTTGAATGTGTGTTTCAATTTCTAGTTTTGCATCAATTTGTAAATAGCTTTGTATCAACTTGTTAATGATCTTCTTATTAACTCTTTTGGGTACTTTCCTTCACCAATAACCCTCAAGCCCCAATACAATTGTATAGAAAAAATGTATTGCTAACAATTGATTAAAAAATGAAGTGATCAAACTTGAGAAGAATCTCCACTTCTCAACAAACTTTATAGATCAAACTCTCAATAAATACAAAAGAAAAAATTATTTTAGAATTACTATATCTATTTAACATTTGGGTGCATAAAAGTGTCTTTCTTATAACTCAAACCCTCTTTTTATAGTTTTTGCTTAATAGACCAAACTCTCAACAAATACAAATGAAAAAATTATTTTAGCATTACTATATCTATTTAACATTAGGGTGCATAAAAGTGTTTTTCTTATAACCCAAACCCTCTTTTTATAGTTTTTGTGTTTCATGTCACTTAATTACTATTAGCTTAATATTCACATATAAATGTGTCATTCATATGCACAAGTGCTTTGGTAATTACCTATTTAAAATTATAAAATAATAAATTATCTTCACCCAACTCATGCATTTATTATTTCCTCTCCTAGGTGTTTCCTTGATCTTCTCACAACTCCCTATTTTAGTAGTTACACATAGAGTTACTAGTCTTAGTTATTTATTAGTTCATTTTAACTCCCTTCAACTTAGTTTTATTTTCCGTGTTAAATTTGAATTTTAATTATTTTGTTTGTAAATATATATACATGTTAAATAATTCCATTTGATATTTTTCAATTAACTTTCCATTTCGTCATCAAAATTACACAATTTATTAACCATACCAAGGGTGAGATGTATCTCATGCCCTTCAAGAATTACATTATTGTATTTCCAAGGGTGTTGTTAGCACCAGGAGTTGTTCAGGCCCTTCAAGAATTGTGTTATTGCATTTCCAAGGGTGTTGTTAGCACCAGGAGTTGTTCTTAGACTGCTTTAAGAACAAGCCCAATACCCATCAGAATATAAATGATTAAAACATGTTTATACTTGAGTGGATTAGTAAGACTGAGAAAGAAAGGGAGAGGGAAACAAACTGTCTACAGAGGCATTTCATTAGGCATGGAGTCATAACATCATATAGATCAAAGGAAATCAAACTATATACCAGATAAAGGTTTTATATAATTATGGGTAGAAGCATAGAGAATATGACAAAAGGAAGAACATCCATCATACAGAGATCCTTTCTGCAAACAGATTAAAGAGTGCTTAAACAATAAACAATGATTAATAGGAAAGCTACAGCAGATCCTCTGTTGCTCATGAATCCATCAATCAATGGCAAATATGATCCTCAAATACTGCAATCTATTCAAGCAAGAAGATAAGGAAAAATGAAAACAAAGAAAAACAACATCTGATAAACAGCTTCATGAACCTTCAATGTCAAAAATGTGTATAGCACAGGCCCTTAGGCTTTACAAATAAACACACACAGTTGTTTTCTCCTCCTAAATCCCCTCTCTAATCTAAAACTCAACCCTTTCATCAACAAAACAACTTCTATCTATAGTGTATCATTCCTTCCTACTCTAAAGAGGTCTAATCCCAATTGGTTGCATTGGATTCTCTTTTCTCTAGGAGTTTTTACAACAAGGTGAAACAGAAAATCCACCTAGCTCATATTTTTTTAGATCTTGTTTATTGTGATAAATGTCTTTTGAAACATGTCATGATGCTTGATCTGGTGATAGAACAGATGTACCTCATGTCCAAATACCTCCTAGGAAACCATTCGAACTCCCTCATATAGGTGGAATCCCTCCTACATCATGTATTTATCAGACTGTTAGAGTTTGCAGTGCAATTTCAGGATTTGTTGCAAACTTTCTTGTAGGTGATTTTTTCAACTTTTCTACCAAACGAAGTACTGGTTCGGGATGATTTTTTGTTAGAAAATCAATAATATTATGATTCATCTTCACAAACAAAATTAGAAGAACCTAGATCAGAATTTAAAAGTTATGATGAAAATATGATTCTGCTATGTACTAATTTTCTATAAAATGTTTCAATTTAGCAATTCACAGCGCCTTTGCAGGATGCGCTGAGAACTTTCTTGTAGGTATCATTTTTTCTTCAAAACATATCAGTTGCAGCCAAAACTGTGCAAGAAACCTTAAAAACCTTTGTTAATGCATGTTACACCTCAGGGTGTCCTCCCTGCATCTTTTCACAAAAGGCTAGGCAAATCACCTTTTGAAATGCCTCTCTAAATGATGGATCTGAATTGAGCAACTGCAGGTCATAAGGCTCAACCCTGAAAACATCTCCATGAATTTTATTTCCCTATTGAGTATCCAAGACAGCAAAAAACCAGCAAACCCCTTGTCTGATAACAAGTGCTACTAGGCTATATGATAAAGACTAAAAGAAAGGTGCTACTAATTGATTTTCCAAGGCTAGGGTTTGATGAGAAAGAGATTTGTGCTAAAATTTCATTACAGACTGGAAAGAAAGAAAGCTGAGGAAATGAGTTAAGGGTACAACCCAAAAAGTAGAAAAACCCTTCAAGAGGGGAAAATCTTGAACAACATGTGTAAAATAGAGAGTTCCTAGCACAAAATGGTTTGCAACGCAGTGAGTTCATAGTAGAGTTTAAAATTTGCAGCAGCAATCTTTTAGGCTAGGTTTTATATCATCGGGATTTTAATTTGTAGAGGGATAGAGAGGGTTAAGATTACAACGAAAAGAGGCTTCTCAGGACTGAACAGAGTTGAAATTAACCAGGGTTTTACATGCGAGCAAAACAAGGGGGTTTGGAGCATAGTGAATTCGCAACGCACTGAGTTTGCAGCAGATGAGGATTGATGACTGTATGAAAAGGTTGCAATTATTATTTTTGACATGAAAACAAGAAACTTGGGTTTGCATAAGGTTTAAGATATAAGGACTGTAGAAGTTGACCAAGTAAAAGGAGTTTGCAATGCAAATGATATGAAATAATTTGCAATGAACATAAAATTTGCAGCAGTTAAGGTTTGATGGTAATCAATCTTCAGGCAACGGAAATTAATCATCAATCAAAGTACCTATATATAGAGCTCGCTCCTTGTTTGCAGAAAACCTGAAACAATCAGTCTCTAATGTTTTTAATCCACCATCAATCCACTACAAAAAATTGGCAGCACCAGGAGTCTGCAACAACAATCAATCTGCAACGCTTTCTTTGCAAAAGAAAATGAAGATGGAAAATGATAAACTCTCCTTTTGAAAACGATCATTTAGAATTGCTCGATGATGTGATGGCATTGAAAACTAGTGTTCATCATTAGAGACTTTTACAAAATGATAATCATAAAAAGATTTGACACATGTTTTATTTTTGAATTGATGCGAACTTTTAGGAGAGTCTCTTGATTCCTGAACATTCCATGTGTTAACAGGTGTCATGATTTGTATTCCCTTCAAGTATCCAACTTTTATTGATGGGGAAATGGCACAATAGTGCAGATATAATTAACTGATCTTTATTGTGGTTTGTTGAGAGACTAATAGTCACTGAATAATAAGGTTATCAACTTATTGTGCATGTGCCTCAGCTAATCCTCGTAAGTCATCGAGTCCACGGTCTACCCTCATGGTAATATGACACCTCAGAGTAAAATGTCCATATCTTTTCAACTTGGGCCACAAAAAGAGTTCTATTATGTGGAAACAAGAATGTTGTTCCTCTGCTCTTGATGGTACTCAATATGCTTCCCATACAACCCCATTACCCATGTGTGGATTGATAGGTAGGCATTTTCCATGGCCTACAAACACTACAATCAATGCGAAAATATTTTTCATAATCCAAAATTCAACATAACTTAATCACATACATTTTATTGTTCCCATACTCAATCTGGAATCCAATAAAAATTTGATGCAATCCTGAATCAATGCACTCCTTTGGTTTCCTGTCACACTAGGTAAATTGTCAATACCATTTGCAAATTAATGTATCCATATTTTGATTTCATTTTATCCAATTCACAGAAATCAGTGTCATCAGTTGCATCATATCAATGCATATTTAATTCATCTATGATATCATATAAACTTATAAATAAACCATTCAATCATCATCATTTTAAACTCAATCACATAATAAAAAGTTAATTTTTCATCATCACAATATCAATCGAATAAATTGTTCCTTTCTAAATAAATACCATCAAATAATAAAGTCTAATAAATATTCAAACAAAATGGGGCACTACACATTCCTTCCCTTTTTTATTTGACTCTATTTTCATCAACATCCTCATCTCAACAATTATTCTAATCAAGAGGATATGTTTGGATTCATGTCTGCAATCATTATTTATCATCCATCTCAATCATTATCCACTAATTGGAAACCAAATGTTTCATTATGCAAGTGGACATGTATCATATGCAATCGGCACATATAGAGAATGGTTTTACTCAATGTTTCAAGCATGAAATCAAAAGATACAATCTCTCCTCTTCTAAGTAATCTCTCATTTCTTACATGATACTTCACCTTAATCGAGGGGCAATAGCTCAAATGGTTGGGAGGTAATTTTTTCACTCTCCCACCTGGCTTTAAATCCCCAATGATAGATCGACTTGTTGTCTCTTGGATAAAAGGATAGGCCTCCCCATTTGGTCTTCGTGGTCATATTCCCTATTATTTGGGTAATTTGTTTCGCTTAAATATGCTTATCCTTAATCAAAATCAACATCAAGGTTCTATTTCACCCACTCTTGTTGATGCCATAATTTAGGAAACTTGTTTATGGCCCATAGCAATATCATGGGAAACATTCCCTCAAAAATATGTGTTCTCCCCATGTTATTATGATTCATTAACTTAGGATTTAACAATTCAATTGATACAATCCCAACCTACTCGGGAAACATATCCTATTTGGACTTCATAAATTTGTGTAGTAACCACCTTCATTGGATTCTTCCCTCCAAATTCGACATTCTAAGAGAAGTGAGCCTTTTGTTTCTATATATTAACCATCTCCCGAGACAAATTATGGTTTCCTTGTCTAATTGAACCAATATTCTAAAGTTGCATATAACTGAAAACCAATTTACTAGTCAAATTCCAATGGAGTTGTGTAACAAGAACATCTTGTTAAGGGTCTCTCTCAAGTCGGTAATCAATTGAGTGGCAACATTCTTGCTTCCTTCTTCAATTTTATGAAGCTTCAATTGATCAACTTGGGATAACCAGCTCAGTGGAGTAGTCCCCATGGATTTGGGTATGTTAACACAATTCCAAGTGATTTTCTTAGCCAAGAATCAACTGGTTAGTGATAGCAACATGATCTAACCTAATCCTACTTATCTTACTAAGTGTTCCACCCTACACACAATAGACGTATCTTGTAATAATCCCACAAGGAATTTTCCCTTTTATATCGACCACCTCTTTGCAAACTTCATAAACTTGGGAAACAATGAATTAGCAGGAGAAATACCTCCACGGATTGGAAACCTAACCACTTTAGCATCACTTATATTAGAGTATAATTTTCTTACAAGATAAATCCCTTCCTCGCTTAATATAATTCAAAATATGGAGAGGTTATATTTGGCATCCAACAATTTCCACGAAAAACCTCTATACAAAACAAACAACTCAAAATATTAGGGTTACGGGAACTTGGGAGGAGTAATCTCTTTGAAAAAATCCAAGATTTCGTTGAGGGCCTCCAATAGAGATCAAGATACCTAGGTCTTGATCAAAACCAATTATTAGGTAATGTACTTGTAAATATGGGAAATGTGCAAAGTTATTAGTGTTAAACCTATCATACAATAGGCTCAGTGGGCACATCCCTCTAGAGGTTGAAAGTATTGCAAATATAGCTTTGTTTTTCAACATCTCAAACAATTTATTACATGGCCCTGTGCCTTGAAAACTAAGTAAGATGGCTATCCTTCAAGCCTCATATATTTCTGCAAATCAATTAATCGATTGCATTCCAAGTCCATTCAAAAGCTACAAAGAAATATAACACCTCAATCTTTACAAAAACGCTCTTGAATATCTAAGTCCAATGTCACTTGGTGAACATCCAAGTCTTCAACTCTCTCTCTCTCTCTCTCTCTCTCTCTCTCTCTCTCTCTCTCTCAAGCATAGCTCAAAGTTTCCCAAATTCAGCTTTTAATAGAAGCTTCATAAAGATATCAGCAACATGATTATATTTCTCGCAATAAACAAGATTCATAACATTATCCTATAGTATCTATCTCAAGTACTGAGCATGAAGATCCACATGCTTCATCTTGTTGTGTGCAACGAGATTCTCTACAACTTGTATTGTACTTTGTTTATCATAATACACCATGGTCATTGTCTCGAATGGAAAACCAAGTTCACCCATTAAGTGTCAAACCCATAGTTCCTTTGTGCCAACATGCACTTCACCGTAATACTCTACTTATATAGTCAAAAGAGAGAACATCTTTTGCTTTTTACAAGACCAAACTATGGGTTCGGAGCCAAGATGAACCACATAGCTAGATGTAAACTTCTTGTGAGGGGGCTTCACTCAGTGAACCTATGAAATAGTACGTTCATTCATGGGATATTAAAGAATACTCCTAATTTCCTTAGATAATGAAAAATGCCTCCCAAAATCTTTTTGTTGAACCCCGCTCCATATACAACTATCCAATTAAAAGACCTCTTATTTTACCAGATATTGTAGGTATCCATCTTTTTCTGGCATTTATAATACCCCTTTTTATTTCTACCACTAGTACTTAGACATGACCAAATTCTTATAAGCTCGCAAATCATGAAAATAACCCAAACATAAGCAAACAATTGCATTGATATCGTAACATAGGGATTTTCCACTATAGTAAGTTACTAGGGTTCAAAAGCTTGTTGTTATACTACTTTCACCCCTCTTCAATCTAATACATGCCATGTGTTTGCTAAGGAAGGGGTTTATGTATATGTATTTCTATTTATAGACCTATAAAGGTGAGTTGCTTCAAGTCATCACTCTTCATCCCATAGATCTTTGATCACATTAACACTTTAAGGAAAAACGTGTATCTATCTATCAAGCTTGTCTTTGCAATAGTATTTAGGAAAGTGATCTACCCGATAACCCAATCTTATTTTCTTATCGTTCAACCTCAAAGGCACTCATAGCAGGAGAGATGTGAGAGATTGTGATCCCATGGATCAATCTGACCTAGGGGCATTCTCATAGTCCTTTAGATAGAGAGGAGTCATTTCTTCCTTGTACTTCATAATTGTATTATGTTTTTTCATATATTAAAGTTAAGGTTAGACATACCATTAAGAAGATTATTTGCATTTGAGGGATGAGACCCATGTTTCCAAATAGGAGACCTCATTGATTGGTTGAACTCAATAAAATCATGGTAATCATAATCATCTCCCTATGTAATGAAGAAAGTAAAGTATACACTTCCCCATGAGGTTGTGTGGAGGGACCATGTATGTTGTGTGGTGATATTGGCTTCCCTGTCATTGTAAAAACCTTCAAACCTTAGTTCTCCTAACCAAAATCACCCCCTTAAAAAGAGCCCTAGATAGTGAAAAAACAGGCATTGTAGGAGAGCCCCTTGAACTGTCGAATGCCTCTACCCTAACACATGGGATTAAAATATGGATTTTACAAATGCATAGAACTTGCATGTAACAACTTAAACCATACAAAATTAGAGATAAAACCCTACATACATAAATATAGATAAAAAGGGGGGTTAAGACAATTGAAACATACAAAGGAATGTGACATAGGAGCTATAGTTCTCAATCTTGTTTTCCATACAAAGGATTTGGGTGATCAAGTAGCAAGGGGTGAAGGTACAACCTCACTATTGATATTTGATTTTAAAAGAGAGTTTCACCATTATTGATTATGCATTGATTTCTTCCCCAACAAGACATTTCCCAATACCTATAACACCTCTGCAATACCTATAAACTATCCTTTCCCCATGGATCCTCTCCCCTGTATATACCTATAAACCTAAAAAACTTCTCTCCGCCTTAATATGAAACAATATATTGACTTGATTTTTCACAATTTTAAAACTTTTTTTATGAATTACCGTGATAAAATATTAGCCAACAAATGAATCACATGTGACTTCAATATGAACAAAAACAATGAATCAACCTTATGCTAAGCCCCTTGTTAAAGCTTAAGTGAAGTAATGTTTATGTTGAGATGATATTCAAATAAATGATTATTTAGAATGTTATTCATTTTATTATGTGGATACGAACAATTGATTAATGGTGATGGCGCCTAGGATCGTACGAGTTCTATATAGCAATCATATTAGTACCACTACACCTTCTTGAGGGCCCATGATCACAAAGAGGTTTGTAGCATCTTGCCACATGGGTTGGGGAGAGGAGTGTAACACAACCTTCAACCATTCACAATCACCTTTCATATTGATGAATATAGGTCATGAATGCAAGGATGATGTTTTGCATGATTTACATGTCTTCTTGAGTTAGTTAGGTGCTCATCTTATTGAAAACTTGTGTTTTGTTGTAATAATGTGTTCTAGCATTATAGGTGTTACTAGGTGCATTTTGGGGATGATTAAAGTTTTGCATGGTATTACGGAATTATATTTTTGTAAAGTTAAAAGATGAAATTAAAGTCAAATAATAATTTAAAAAATGAGAAGAAAATGTATCCACTTCAAAGAAAATTTTAGGGATTAAATTTTTCCACTCAATAATTTTCCATTTTTTTCTAAACATTTGAAAGGTTTTATTCTAAAAAT
Source organism: Picea sitchensis (assembly GCA_010110895.2). Lineage (NCBI taxonomy): Eukaryota > Viridiplantae > Streptophyta > Pinopsida > Pinales > Pinaceae > Picea > Picea sitchensis. The sequence goes on from SNQJ01S0074358.1 coordinate 35,238, forward strand.
CTTCAAAATTTAAAAAAAAAACTATAAAAGATAAATTTAAAGAAGATAAAAGTATTTTATTCTAAAAATCCTCAAAATTTAATTAAAACTATAAAAAAGGAAATTGAAAAGTGGATCAAGTTAGACAACAAATTGATGAATGAAACCCACCCCTAAACTCTAAGCAAGTGTATATACCCTACTTTTTTCTAGATTTGAACCTATAATCTCCAAAAAAGAAATAGATATTATAAAAAAAATAACATTAAAAATTAAATTCCTCCCCTAAGTCAAACATTACCTATATTATTATTATTATTATTATTGAATCTACATTTTTTATTATTATTTATAAAATTAAAATAAGAAATAAAAATAATTTTTGGTTATGGTAGGAATGGGTTATATAAATTTGTATGAACCTATAATCTCCAAAAAAAAAAAGAAATAGATATTATAAAAAAATAACATTAAAAATTAAATTCCTCCCTAAGTCAAACATTACCTATATTATTATTATTATTGAATCTACATTTTTTATTATTATTTATAAAAATAAAATAAGAAAAAAAAAATGGTTATGATTGGAATCGGTTATATAAATTTGTAAGAAATCGTTATTTTTTTATTGTTTAAAATCCATGTCCAAATGCAGAAATAAATTCAGATTCAGCATACTGAAAAATTCCTGGGTCACACAGAAATAATCTACTAATTAACAATTTCTGGCAGGAATTTGACCAAATCCCTGAAATATAAAAATTAAATTCATTTCTGAGACCGTTTAGAAGGTTCTTTTTACATTGAATCATCATCACGGATGAGGAACTGACATGCCCCGCCCGACTCCACACCAGTCGAATAATCCATGTTGTACGTCCATACCAACACGCGCTCTATGCCAATCTCCTCTAAGCCTTCTCTCAATCGTTGACGCAACTGCTCCAGTACTCCTCTACCCCACTGCACTTTGCGACATCTACGAATATTAAGCCTCTCCAGCGACATCAAATCCTCAACACCTGCAAGCTGTTCTAGTGCATAACAATGAGACACGCTCAGTACTTGAAGCTGTGTCAGCTGCCGTAGGCCCCTGATTCTTTTTAACTTACAACACCGAAGAGCTGTGAACTTCTTCAAAGATGTCAACCTTTCAAGACAAGGCAGCTCCTCGACCTCTATACACCGATCGATGTCGAGTTCTTGAAGGTTTGTAAGGTTATAAAGCCCTTCCATTTTCTTCAGTTTATCAGAACCATTCAAAGACAGTTTTGTGAGTGTTGGTGGCAGTGCTCCAACCTCCACCAGATCTTTGCAATACGTGATACTGAGATCTTTCAGGCTGGGACAAACACCGTCACTAAAGGATATCTCCAATATTTCGATCTCCGACAGATGTAAGTATTCCAGTCGGGACAGCTCAATGGCAGCGCTTTCTCCTTCCAGCCCCTTATTCAAAGGCAGCTCGCGTATCGGACAGCTGTTTACTCTTAACTTTACCAGGTTGTTCGACTTCACCACTTCTGGCGGTAAGGACTGTATTCCACAGTATTCTATGACCAACTCTGACAGCTGAGTCAACTGTCCCAACGAATTCGGAAGAGATTTCAATTCGGCGCATTTATAGAGCACCATGTTCTTCAAGCTGCTCAGGTGACCCAGGGAACGTGGCAGTATTTCCAAGAAAGGGCTTCCCACCCTAAATCGTTCCAAACTGCTGAGGTTTCCGATATCCCCGGGTAATTCTTGTAAACGTGTATTGACCAGATATAATTCTTCCAGGAACGGTTGATGTGCAACAAGGGGAGGTATTACTTCCACACCATTACATCCCGAAAGGTTTAAATATACAAGCGAGCGGATATTTGCAAATGTTTCATCCGACATGGTCAGACTGGAGCAATTTCGCAGATTCAGATGTTTAAGGCGAATTAAATTCGGGAAGGAATTTGGAAGCATTTTCAAACTCGAGGACGAAGAAAGATCGAGGTGTTGGAGATTTGTTAAGCAACCGAAGGAATTTGGAAGCAGTTGCAAACTCGGGGACCCAAAAAGATCGAGGTGTTGGAGATTTGTTAAGCACCCGAAGGAATTTGGAAGCATTTGCAAAAGCTCGGAAGGAGAGAGATCGAGATATTTCAGCGAGCGCAGAAGACAAAATTCTTCTGGTAAAGATTTGATATTACTCTGCTTCACCACAATCTTTTCGATGTGCTTCAGCTGCCCAATGGACTTTGGAAACTTTAAAAGAGGAGAATAAATAGTCAACTCTCGCAACGCTAGAGGTGCCTGCAACGCAATATTCATAGATATGATATTTTCATCTACAAAATTTTTCAAACTCGTTCCAGACACTGTGCTATACCAATCAATAATCTACCATAAAATAGAGCAGCAAATAATAACAAAGAATAAACACAGAACCAGCGTTAGCTTTATCCTGAGATTCTGCTTGCCACAGTGTATTCAGTTTATTTGCGCACACTTCTAAAACCCTTATATTTTTCATCGGAATCCAGGGAGGCAGGCAAGTGTAGGGACAGTTATTCCAGCGTAGCCATATCAGATTTGGCGACTCAACCCTCCTCAATATGCTTTCTAAATCATCATCTTCAGTTGCAACAAGTTGTAACTTACTGAAATAATACGGTGAAGGGTCGATCAGCTTCCTCATACAGTTTCCCAACACCTCATCACACCAACTTTTCAACCATGATGATCCTTCTTCTGATTCTCGAACTTCAAAGTACTTTTGGAGCCTATGAACCGTCCTAATTCCACGCACCTCGCTTATTACCTGTTCATTCGTTAAAAACAAACAACAAACAAATTAAACAGAGCCACAAGTTTCTCTTTTCTGCTTGTGTTGAATAGAGAAACCTTGAAGGTGTTTGAAGAATTCAAGCACTTACCGAGTTTTGCCACAATTCACCAATGTCATTCATCAGACGCCAAAGACGATGCGGGATTACTCCTGAAGAATTTTCCTGATCCGCAATTTTTCTTCCCATATCTCTCAGGTGATCGTGCATTTTTATTGTATTTTCTCTGTCCACCTCGACCAAGCACTTGTCATGGAGACTTCTAAGGCCCACCAAACCGTTCCAGCCAGATCCGTCCCATATTCTTATCGCCATATCCCTGTTCTCTCCAATGAAATAACAGGCAATGTCTAAGAATATTTGTTTTTCCTCTCCCTCTAGTGCATCGTAACTCAGTTTGAGTCTCTGCTGAATCTCATTCGGAAGTTTTATTTGGCGAAGTTTATCCAATAGGCCTTCCCAATAAGATTCGTCGCTCTTTTCACAAAGAAGACCCCCAAACACTTTCAAAGACAAGGGCAATCCATCGCAGGCCCTACAAAATTCATCTACAAGATCTTTGAATCCTGAAGGTGGATGAGGATTGCAGAAGGCATACGAGCAGAAAAGCTGTTGAGAGTGTTGTTCATTGAGGCCTGTCAACTTATAGATCGACGATTCTACTATTCCTGAGCTTGTGAGGACATCCTTGTAGCGAGATGTAACCAAAATTAAGCTATCGGAATGAAGGACGTCCTTTATTGGCAAAAAAGCATTCAACTGATCTGCATGATCTACATCATCTAAAACTACTAAAGCCTGGTGAGAAGTTGAGACATAGGTTTTGAGCACCTCTATGCCTTGATCTACGTGGTATATTTGCACATCTCTTTGAGTTAAATCCTTAACAAGTTTGGTCTGCAACGAATTTAAAGACCCTCTACCTGCATTCTCTCTAACATCAAATAAGAAGCAGGACTTACCAAAATTGGAACTCTTCGTATTGAAGAGTTCTTTGGCTAGCGTTGTCTTGCCTATTCCACCCATGCCCACAATTCCCATGACCTTAACTTTTCCACTCTGCCGCTCCTGCAATGACAAAGTCTTTTCAAAATCTTTTACTTTTTCTTCAAGACCAGTTGGATATCTGGCCACATTCAAGCCTACTTTTTGGAGCTTTTTCAGCACGCATTGCACGAGATCATCCAACAGTTTCCCCTCGTCACTGGGAATTCAAAATACAACAAACAAAACACATTAGGTATATATCAATGCCAGTTAGATTAATAATATGGGCGGGCAAAGTTAAGAGTTCCAACCCATTGTAGGCCTCGAGTTCGAAACCGCTTATGGACGAGACGTCTTTGAGGGCTTTTCTCCAATCTTCAAGCGTTCTGGGCTCGTATCTACCTTTCTGTTCATGAATAGTCAGGGCTTGAGCATACCGTCCTGTCCATCGAAGCTCATAAGGATTCACATCATAAAAGACTGGTATAATAGTAGCCCCAGACTTCCATATAAGAACAAGCTCGTCAAGACACCATCTTGACTCGGCATATCGAGGTGAGAAAATGGCGATATGAACAGAAGCGGTTCTGATGGCGCCTTCAATTTGTGGAGATAAGGACTCTCCCGCCTGCAATTCTTCCCTATCGAAAAAAGGTTGCAATCCATATGAAACAAGGCGATGGTAAGCGTGGCTGGCAAATGTGTTTTTAAGGTCCGGGCCACGATGATTGATAAACACATCGTAGCAGTAGCCCGTGTAATCACCGGATGTGGAGGGGGTGTCGACTGAGAGATGAGCAGTGGATGTTTGCAGGTTTTCCATTGAAACACAAATACAGAAGTGAAGCACAGATGGCTTGATTAAGTGAACGAAGGTATTTTTGCCCTCCCAAACTGAAATCTAAATCTACTTCATGGCACTTACATCTAGTCTCCAAAACAGCATGGCAATTGGTGCAAGCTGGAACCCAATAGGATTACAAGTATAGTAATGATTCCATCTGCCACTGGTTCCTCATTTCCACAGGTCATAGCTTAATATGCATGTGAACGGGTCAGGGTTTTCCCTGAAAAGAAAAAAAAAATAGGTGATAAAGTTTGGTGTTTCTCGGTCAAGCCTGATCTCTGGTAAATTCCCCATCACAGCAACTAGTATCTCAATTCAATGGGCAATTAGAGGGGACTGTAAATAAATAGTTAATGTATATAAAGTATTTTTCTCTGTCAAAGAGATTTTAAATCTAATTATAGGCAATGAACCGACACCAGGCAATGGTACAGCAGCCCTAAGTGCAAAGTGTTGCTATCGAAGTATGAGGAATGGGACCAATAAGAGAAAAGTCCATCACATGTAATACAATTCCTTTTGTGAAACAGAACAGCCCATCAAACGGATAAGCATGAGTACCATTTTCCTTTTGTGAAACAGAACAACCCATCAAACAGATAAGCATGAGAGTACCAGTAGTAGAGGTCAAGCATGAGAGTACCAGTAGTAGAGATCTTGCCAGAACAATGGGACCAAAAGGAGAAAAGTCCCGTTTCCTTTTCTTTTCTTTAGTTGGACAAACCAAACCATCAAACAGATAAGCATTAAACTACTAGTGTTGAAAGTTTTGAAGGAACCAAACCATCAAACAAATCATTAGATTATGAGTTTTTGAAGTTTTTGAAATTAATAGGAGAAAAGTTTAACATCTCTTAGATTGTGAGTTTTTGAAGTTTTTGAAATTAATAGGAGAAAAAGTTGAACATCTCTTTTTCTTTTAGTTTGAAATATTAAATATTTAAACATATTAAATTGTTGTTTGTAATTTTGAAAATAAACTGTGTATGGAGTTTTTGGAACTTTAAACTTTTAGAGTGGACACTTCATCTATCGTGGGAGAGTGTTGAAGCAATAAGTATGATGGGTGGAGTGACCACTCGAAAGGTTGGACGTTTCAAAAACTCCATACACATTTTATTTCCAGAATTACAAGCAACATTATAAGGAACTGAAATCTGCATACTCTAAAACATATTAAATTATTAGTGGTGGAAATTTTCCAAGAAGTTTTGGTTTTAGAGCATAATAAAAAATAAAGAAATAAAATTAAAATGAGTAATGAAGGAAGGAATCTTTACTTTAAGTTGTATATCTATTGGGTTTCATTACATTAGTTATCTTAGGGTTTATAGAGTTGTTTGGTTGTGTATGTATCTCACATTAAAAATAAAAAAATCCAATTTTATTATGGAGGATAAAAGGTTATTTATCCTTTTGCTTACCTTTGCACAAAAACCTATGTTTTGTGATTCATTGATTTTACAAAACCCTATCTTTGTTAGTAACAATTATATATTGTTCTTTCAATGATGAGTAGCACTGATAATGTTATATTTTCATTGACATTGATGACTTTGGTGATATGCTTCTAGTATGAGGACATGGGTTTGCCTCCGAAATCGAGGTATGAGGATTCAATGTGATGCATGTGGGGTAGTTTTTAGAGTTGTGGTGTCATTGAAATATAGCTTGGATGAGGGAAATTGCAAAGGCTTACAGGAAAGAGGTTTAACTGAGATGAAATTTATCTCTTAAAAATGAGAAGTTTTTTGTTTTGGTGTAAAGACTGCAGAGCATTGTTTCCGCAACCATGTTTGCTCAAGAGATCCTCATTGTTGACAAATCTTGGAGTACTTAGAAAACAATCTACAAGGGTAGCAAGAACAATATCAATCTTTGCATTTGTATTATGCATCTCTTCATCAACTCATCAAGTGTATGTGAAAGCTATTAAGAAATTTGCATTAAAGGTGAGAACTGGAAATTTTAAGGGAAATATAGTTCTTTCAAAACAACTTGGCATTTAACAACATAGAGCTAGGTAATCAATTGGTATTATCTAACCCCAACTTTGAGCAAGGGAATTTGTTGATTTTGCTAGAGTATATAGAAGGTGATGCTATGTGAAATAATGGAGAAATCTTTGTTACACTAATCCAACCTCGATTCATAGATCTGAGTCACACTACGCCAACTACCACCTCTACCTCCTTTTTATCTTACAGGAGAGTGACACAAAGGGAGTTTTTGTCTATCCAGAATCATGTTGAGAAGATGTGGCCATGACTCTTTCGATGTCATTGTAAGTTCTAGAATCTAAGACATGTCACACAAAACTGATGGTGCCAAGGGTTCGTGTTATTTTCATTTTGTGGTGCATTCTATATCATTTACATTATGTATGCAAATGATGTCTTGTTTGTATAAGGTGGTTGTTCTATTTCAAATTTATAGCTGCAATTTTATTTTTGGAGTTTGAAAATAGATGAGAATGTGGCAACGACTACCTAAGTTAGTACCAAAAACAATCGCGAAGATGGTGCCATAAGAGCTTCCAATTTCTCTATTTTATGTCACAAAGATCAAATGGGACATATTCTAGCATGTGTACATTCGAGAAGTTGTTATTCCCTTTGAATGTCTTAATGACTTCAAAAAAGAAGAACTAAGATGTATTGACTATAAAATAGAACTTCTATGCAATTAAAAAAATTCAAAGCCCATGTATGCAACTAGCATCGATCCAAAGAATCTAGGCAATGCACAACCCCCGTGCTTCATAGAAGATTTCACTTAAGTGTGCTACCATCACCTAAGAACATTCTAGAGGAGGAATCTTCTAGAAGTAGAACCTTCTAAGAAGTTCTCTTACATTTATTATATCTAACTACCCATTTATTATATCTAACTACCATAGTAGATCTTATTTAATAATATAGTGGACCTAGTCCACCTTACATTGAATGACCTCCACTATTATCACTATGGGCCCTATGGGCCCCCACTACAACCTCTCTAGCTACCTAACATCAATTGAGTGATTGAGAGATCCTAGTCATACTATGCCAACCACCACCTCCACCTCCTTTTATCTTAGAAGAGTGACACAAAGGGAGTATTTGTCTAGCTATAATCATGTTGAAAAGATGTGGTCGTGACTCTTTTGGTGTCATTATCAAGTTATAGAATCCAAGACATGTCAGACAAAACCAATGGTGCCAAGGGTTCGTATTATTTACAATTTTCATTGCATTCTATATTGTTTACACTATGTATGCAAATGATGTCTTTTATGTATAAGGTGGTTATTCCATTTCAAATTTGAATCTACAACTTTATTTTTGAATTGTATAAACATATGCAAATGTGCCAACAACCACCTAAGTTAGTGCCAAAAGCAATCATGAATATGGTGCCATAGGAGCTCCCAATTTCTCTATTTGAAGTCACGAAGATCAAATGGGAGCTAATATAGAATATATGCATATTCAAGAAGTTGTTATTCCCTTTAACACTTCCGATCATAGCTTTCTCTAGCCCAATTCGAGTTAATATAACTGACATAACGAACAATTCTCTTTGTGGCCTTAAGTTGACTTTCTCACAAATATTGCATAAACTGAGAAACCACCTAACAACAAAGGAAATATCAAGTCGACTATGTGTTAAATAGATAAGGCTACCAACAAGTTGTCAATAGAGTGCAGCATCAACTTGTAGAGAATCGTGGTTAGTTTTTCCCTCCTAACTGATAAGGTGTAGCACATGGTTTATAGTCTTCCATTCTGAACTTTTGTAAAATATCCAACACATTTGGGTGGAGAAATAAAGTGTTAATGTTTTATGCTGATATTATAGTTCTTTGCATTTCATAAGATAAGAGCATAATATGAACAAGATCACTGAGAAATACACATCCACAATAGACACAGCATTTATCCTGGGAAACCCTCTAGGGGAAG
>SNQJ01S0074359.1:0-14578 GCA_010110895.2 Picea sitchensis
GCAAGAGTAGTTACATCCCTAAAACTATTTTCCTATACTGTTTTAAAAAGAAACAACTTAAAAACTAGAAGCATCTCATGATGATTCACTTTTTCAGAAACACTTAAAATTCACTCCTTCTTAAGACTTGGAAAGAATAAAAATAAAATTTAATTAGAAGAAAATATCATAAACCCATTCTAGACAAGCCACATAATCTACGATTCTGTAGCTAGTCTAAAAAAACATGAAATAAATTCTGTTGCAACAAACCAATCAAACCATTAAATCTAAAAATTTGTTTACCAATTCAAACATTCGAAAAAGAGGAATCTGACATTTCTGAATTCATAACAACATTGACATTAGTTGAGTGTTTAATAATGATGCCCCTATATTTCTTGGATCTCTTGTTTGCTCTAAGAGAAGTTTGTTGCAGATCGGCTCTCAAATCTGGATTTTCTCTTTCCAAATCTCTATTTCAAGCCAACACCTAGTTAAGACATGCTTGCAAGTACGTGATGTACTGATAATATCTTCGAATCCATGTGAAACAATCCTCACAATATACATGTTCTAGTCCCGGTTTAGGATGCGTGTTGTCTGAGTTTATAGGTTTACCTTGTGCTATCATTATTTCCAGATCATTCTGTATCCCTGTAAACCATTCACTTTCCCTAAGAAACGAAGGAAAATTAGAAACAAAATTATACTGTGGTGAACCCAGTCGGGTGGAATCAAGGATTACATATTCGACAAAACTTGTGTCTTCTATTACTACTGTCAGAATGAGATTGCTATGATTTTGACATTTGTTTCTTGTCATTCTCGACAAAATCCGATCACTTGTTTTATTTTTGAAATCCAAGTCACTAGCATCCTATTTAATTTGTTTCCCCTTTCTTTTAATTTTACTGTTACCCTTTGCAATGTTAGGTTGAAAATGACCAGGGACGTTTCGCGACATTTTTCTCAAATGACTCAGGATTTCTTCCAAAGGTCTTTTTGGAATGAAATCACTTTTTTTAGAAGTGATTTTAGTAATAGGGGGGAAATTGATCAGATCACTAGTAGATAAGACAGATCCTTTCAGGATTTGAACCTCAACTCAAAAATCTTGGAGAGAGTGAGACGAAAGATTTGGATATATAAGTTTTTTAATACCCTAAGGTAAATGAGAATTAGGATCAAGTTGCGAAGGAATAAACCCATTCCTTGAAAGAAACTTTTTGCAGGTATCTCCTGTGTTCACCAATTGGACATTTACTAAAATGTGAATCTAACCATGATGGAACATGATAGATTCGGGGTTAAGGTTCTGCCTCTGATAGAACTTAGACATTTTCCGAAGGCTCTTGAGCAAATAGAAAGGAAAATTTAACTTAAACCCTAGGAAAATCATCATCAATCATATGTGAAACAATAACACTAACCCATAACTCCCTTCACAAGTAATAAATTGTTTTATAACCAACAATAAACCATGCCAACGGGTTTTAAACAACTGTATAGGCATACCTTTCACATTTTAAAATGAACTTTTGGAGACCAACAGGGAATGCCATTGTATACTATCTATTTTCATATTCTTAAACCATCGATCACCTTCTTGTGAAAAACCAGTTGCCTCGACTATAGATTCCTTGCTCACCTGTAACTGAATGTCACCTATGTTGGATTTGGTTTGATCGAATGTTTTCGCAAAATCCCGTGCAACCTCTAGGTTGAAACCCTCAAAAGAATGAATAAATTTTATCCAACTGAAATGGACCAGGTCATTCATAGCATCGTCATGGGATAACAATACTTCTGATCCATTCGACTCCACTCTAACCACTGGGGCCATCATCTTGCGAACTATGTACCAAAAAACACAAAACAAAGAAATCTGTGCTTGAGCAAACCCAAAACAATAAACAATTGAATTTGCATAGTTAGCGGTGAACCAAAAACTAAGGGTTTGAAGAGATACTACCATGATTTCCCACTCCTAAGTTTGATTAACCACCAAGAACGAGAGGACCAAAAATTGAAAACCCACTTCGTTCTCTAAAACCTATTCTCTAGTCATGAAGGACTGAAATGAACACGGTTGTTCATGAACAATACAGAGAGTCGATCAATTCATTAAAAGGACACTAACTGCGTCATAAGTTGTCAAGATAGTGACAACTACCCCATGATAACATTCAGATCATATGGTGGGGAAAAACGCATAACCAAAATTCGCTAAGGATAAGAAACATATTAAAACTTTGAAAATTGGTTTAGTAACAAGATCCGATAAATAACATATCGACTTGGTTTTTATCCTAAGTTATGATTTTTTTTACAAAATTTAACATGGTTGTGTATCCACCAATGAATCATGGTTTACATGTTTTATGATTTTATAATTCAAATAAATACAAATAGTTTTTTCAATTACACAGGGTGAACATGTTAAGAGTTGAGTCAATGACTTTGTGAAAAGATTTCAATTTCATGCTTTCCAATAATGAAATCTAAATGGGTAAGCACAATATAGCTATCTACGAAATAAATCCAAAAGAACGGATCAACAAAAGTAATCACCATAAAAAATCAATTATGTCGTATATACATGCTTAGCAGTGGGTACAACAATTATCTCTTTGCAATTTTTGTGTTTCAAAAATCAAAGAAACAATATGGTAGTTGGGCTGCCAACAGGCTCTTAACAATTGTACTGACATTTGGTTAACAACCTTTATTTTCCCATCAGTCTGAGGATGGAATGAAATGGAATACTTCATCTTGGTATCCATTCTCTGCCAAAGGTTTGTCCAAAATTTTCCCAAGAACCTTTGATCTTAGTCAGATATGATGGAGGTTGGAAATCCAAAATGTAGCCAAACATGGGTGAAGAATAATTTAGTTTCCTTATGTCCATAGATTATCTTCTTACACATAATGAGCATGCACATTTTGTTGAAATGGTCTACCACAACAAAGAAGTAGTCATGGCCTCTATGTGTCATATGAAAACCTTGAACAAAGTCCATGGATATTCTCTTCCAAGGCTTGCTTGGTACTGCAAATGACATGTAGAAGCCAACTTTCTGGTTGCTTGTCTTTCTAGTGCTGCAAACAACACAACATTGAATTTTGTTTCCCACTTTCTCATGCATTTTTGACCAAAACCTCTACCAATTTTACACTGTCTTTGTCACACCAAAATTCCCAAAAACTATAGAAGAGTGTGGTTCTCTCATCAATTGAACTCTTATGTATTGATGTATGCATAGTTTTTCCAGCTTGTATAGTAGCCCATCTTGGAGGTGGTATTAATTTCCTTCCATGGAAGTGAAATATCTCTTCTTTAGTTTCTTGTAGACTCCTATGAGATATTCATCTCCTCATAGTATTCACTTAGAAGTTCATGTGTGAAAGGCTCAAGCTGCATTATCACTCCAACTATTGCAATCTTATTCAATGGTGGTTGAGAGAGCATAAATACTAGATTATTCATGGATCGTTTCATGTACTTGATTAGTAGATGAAATTGATGCAAGAAAACTAACAATTTGTAATGCCTCACTTGTTGCATCTTGCTTTGAATTTGTAGGTACTGAAGGGGATGATGATCTGTGTATGGTGTATTTTCCTAGGAGATAATGCTTCCATTTATTCACTTCTTATATAGTTGCAAAAAGCTCTTTATCATATGTGGGTTTGTCCAATACAATTCCATGAAATAACTATGAATGGTAGCACACAAACCTTCCTCCTTGCATGAGTACCACTCCTAATGCATACCCACTGACATTCGTATCTAGCTCAAAAGGTCACTGTAAATTTGGAATGTCTGATACTAGAGAATCATCGATCTTCTTCTTTAGGTATTCAAATTCTCTTTGCTATGGCTTACCACTAAATTGGAAATTTATGTAAATCGACAATCAACTAATTCTTCCTTAAGGTCTCTAATACCTTCATCACATGTGAGAGTGATATTGCTAAGTATTGATGAAGATTAGTATTTCATCTAGATATACTATTACAAATGAGTCAATGAAGGGGTGTATCACATCATTCATCAATATCATAAAAGTTTCAGTTGCATTGTTTAAAATGAAAGGCATTATGAACCACTTGTACAAACCTTGTCTTGTTTTGAATGTTATCTTCCACATGTCTTCCACTTTGATCCTCACTTGATGGTAGCATGATTTGAGGTCTATCTTGGTGAATAATTTGGCTTGTTGCATTTTATCTAGCAATTCATAAATCCTTGGAAAAGGGTATCTATTCTTGATGGTGATTTTATTTAGGGTATGGTAGTCAATGCACATTATCCAACTTCCTTCCTTCTTTGGAATCATGGTTATGGGTGATCCACATGGTGACATATTGGGCCTGATGAGTCCTTGTACCAACAACTACTACAAGTGTTTCATCACTTATTATGCTTCAATGATGGATTTCCTATACAACCCAATGTTAGATAGTGGTAACTCTGACAACAATTGAATCTCATGTTCAACTTCTCACTTGGGTGGTAGTCCTCGAGGTTCTTGAAACACTTCCTTGTAGGGTTCAATAATTTTTTGTATTTGTTGGCATTGCTTACCACTACATCCTTCCAAGGATTCATTCATCTCCAACTTTTTACCTTCTCCTTGCTACTTTCCTTATCTCAAAAACAACAAGACAAACGTCTTCATATTTCCCATTATTCTTATGGTCCAATGAGCACTAATTAGAGATAGTAGGATTTCATGTGAATTTATGGCATATGGATTTCTATCCTTGACTAGATGATATTGGTTATCTCTCCCCATGAAGATGGAATCTCTCTCATACACGTATGGGATTCCCATGATGATTCCACATATATCCAAAATAACCACATCTACAACCACTTTATCAACATAGTTTTGGTTGATGGTGACGGTGAACTTGAGTTTTGGTTGGATTGTGAACCGAGATCAAACAAGCAATCAACCTTGCTCTGTTTCATATGGATTTTAATGCAAAAAAGTTCATTCATATTCTTCTCCTCCCCGTGGTTGAAAAAAACTAATGCCACCTCTTTTTGAATATTGGTGAAACCAATATTCCCTTCTAGGTTTGATGTGATGTCCACACTTTCCTTGGAATCCATCATGAACATCACTTTCTTCTTCTTCTCCTAGAAATGTTTGGGGCGCTTCTCAGGGAGAAATTTCTAGTAGTCCTCTTCAATTTGTTCCTTTTGACCATGTTGATGGCCAAAAATAACCATGTTCAACATTATAAGGAGATCACTCGGTCGAGGTCCCAATTAGACCCTTATCCGTTGAAATGGTGATTCTGACCGGTTCTATGGGTATCCAGTTACCCTTTTCCAAATACTAGCTTAAGATTAACGTAAGCTAGGTTAATCTATATGTACAAAGAGATATACACATGGCCTTATATTTGCTGATATATATTATCACTTGATTTGATCAACAAAAAAAAGAGAAGGAACAACCTTATAACTCTTATTTTTAACTTGTGATATTCCTGATTACCATAAAAAAATATATACATATTGGATTTACTCTCTTGCTGCTAGCTTGCAATAAAGCGATCCTTAGGCTGAAACAAGGGCTCAACCATGCCACGCTGGATTTTTTCTCCTGCAAAAATAGACTTTTGTAAATGCAGAAAATTAATCTAATTACAAGTGAATATTAATCCTAAGATGCAGATGAACAAAATGGAGACCTATCTTGACTAAGAGAAGGATATCCATACCCCTAATCAAGAGCAAATATCTCTAATAAGAAAAGGGAAAAGGACTAATATCGAATCTAGGTTTTGAATTCACTTGAAAATCATCAAAGTAGTTCAATGACTTAACAAGTTATTAAAAAAAATATGTAATGAAATTATTTTAGCAAATAGTAACTAGAAAACGCCATGCATATACCTAGATCCAATTATGTAAAATGGATCTAATATAAGATTTATATTGAACTAAAGAAACAATTCATTTAATTGAATACAACATAATACAAGACAATATTGTGGTTAACTAATACATAGTTATCAGTTATAATTATCAAGTCTCCTTGGATTCAATGTAAATTCTGATTCAAATCCTTTTAAGCTTTGAAAATATATCTTTACATAGTTTAGAAATAATATAAAACAATTAAAGTAAAAAACCATGTTGACATCAATTATCCATACACTATTTTTGTAACATAATTTAAATCAAAATCAAATGCATAAAAGGAAGTAATAACAAGATTACCATTCTACAACAGTGCATGCAAAATAAATCTTGTTATTAAATTCTAATAACTCTGTTTTTTTACACAGTCCTTGGTAATCCCACAAAAAAAAAACTACCCTAATACAAAAGTGTAATCATGATTTTTCCTTACTGCAGAATTGCTCCCCTATTTCACTTTCTTTATTTGCTTTCTCTATTTTATAGAGTAAGAGTTTCAACAAAACTAATTAACTGACATTAATTAAAAGAGCAATTGTCTCCTAAAAAGTAGGAATGAGATTTTTCAGAAAAAAGTTTTTTTTCAAACTAATTGTTTCTTTTCATAAGTTTTATCCTTGGAATTCGAATTACTCTTCAATCCATAATCCACGATCAAAATATCATATTTTCCACCTGTCCAAAACAGAATAGAATAAATTAAACTCACAATAAAATGAAAAATAACAAAAACAATATTAAATTAGAGCTGCTACAGAATTTAAAATCCTATAGTTGCTCTTTATTAAAAAGAAAATGAATAAAATAAAAAAACATTATATTTACCTGGCAATTAAAAAACTAGTTTAAAACAAAATCTGAATATCAAGAAGCAGAACTAGTGAAATTGTTAATGAAAATATTAACTCCTAGTGAATTTATAGCCATTAAATTTTCCTTTTAATTCGACAATCTTTTCTTTTATGATATGCACTTTTTATTTTTTATTGTTTTTATATATATTAAAAAAAACATTTTGTTATTAAACTTGAGCTAAATATTTACCATCTCTAAATCAAGTGCATTTGATTATACGATAGGCACAATGTCGTAACAAAACTTACATTAGAATTTTCTTGATTTATCATTTTACAAACTTTCTCCTTCTATTGGTAATTTCATGGCTCTAGAAAATCACATCTTCATCAAACTGTAGCATAGTATCTCTAACCTTGACATATTTTCCCATTAAAATTGAGGGCAAAATCTTTGGCTACCAGTCCTGGACATTACCGACCAAAACCTGAAAATAAGCTTGCAAAAAACCACGATTTTCTCCCAAATCGTGCATCCATTCTAAAAAAAAATCTTGCAGGTCAGCTAAATGGGTCCGTTATGAGAAAAACCCATGTTTCATATTTCTCAGATTCGTCCTAATTTGGTCAGAAACTAAGCTCGAAACTAGTGAATCGTTTCTCATTTCGCCCCAACTCTGTAAATTTCTTATTGCAACTAAGAAAAAAAATCAAACCAAGAATAACAATTCTCATTTGTTTCTCTAGATTCAGTACCTGGTGTTCACATCTAGAGATTAGACCCACACAATAATACTCGGGAAAAAATGTTGTAAAGAAAAAACAGGAACATGGGTGAAACACATAGATTTATGAACAAACCCTCATTTAACTGAAGAATGAAAACCCTTATCAACAGTCAAACACATTCTCATGAAGGGAAAACCCCAAATGGTAAGAATGGTGGTATTACCTACCCAGTCTATGAGTTGATATGCGCATTAATTTGTAGTTATGGTAAAGTATGGAGAGGTGTACTCACCCAGGAGAAAGAACAAAGAAAAATGAGGTTTAAAATTGACATTTGGCAAAGTCATTCATCAAAACAATAACCCATTAAGTCGTATGAGTGATAAAGTGTCCAAGCACTCAAGTCATAACATGATATCATAAATTTAAAAACATTTCCAAAAGGTAATGATAAAGCTTGTGATATGTTTCCCAGTGCACATGGTATGTGATGAATTTTAAAATGGTAATGTTCATTATTTTTATGACAGGAGATGAGCATTTAATTGCAATAATTAAAGATAGAGAAAAAAGTTCTCAAATCCAATTAATACTATAGCTCATATCAAACTTTCCATTTATAATATAAACAAAAAACAAATAATTAAAAATCCCAACTATCAACCCTCATGAAAGACTCATGAAAGATTAGAGCTTGACCCATTTAAAAGAAAACTAAATGTTTACAAGTCAAGGAAATTTTGTAGCCAACATTAAATACTCAATCTACAATATAAACATAATCATGAAGTCAAAATTCTGAATGTAATGAGCAATGAGAGTTGTGAAATTATTTCTGTGACTGAAACAATAGTCCAAACCATATAGAAAATGATCATCATCATAACACAATATGAAATTAGAATTATTTCGAACTCAAAAGATTGAATGTTCAGTTAACTGAAACAAGGGATCAAAACATGTAAAATGTTTCACTGCCAAACCTTGAAACTCACAAAAGATCATTATAAATTCAATCATTTCAAAAGAAACTCTCAAAAAATTAAGGGGCCCAAATTTTCTTATTAGTCATCAAACACAAATTTGGGAGGTTGTTGTATGCGACAATCGACCAAAACCTTTGCATTTCTTGGTGGAAGGGGTTTCTTCCTATGTTGCTCGAACAATATTCTTCTCATTCCACTCCTTATTTTTCTTTTTATCTTGTGGTTTTGTTTTCTTGTGCATGCTTGCTTGTTGCTTCCTCTTTTCTCCCTCGAGGTACTTTTCTTGTACACTAGCATCATTAATTATATTTGGTTTGAACAACATCAGTTGACATCGAATTTGAGGTAGAAATTCCCCCGAGTATTTTATCAGCATATTTGGACTTTTGAGAGAGACCCCCATATAAATTTCTCTCCTCCTAAACTCTATGGTGAACTCTTGCATTGATTGTCATTGCCTCCACTTGAAGTAATGCCATACAATATATTGATGCTCCTCATATCTGATTGGGTAGAAATAATATGTTTCATGTATTTTAACACCTTCTAATCATTCACCGGTGGCTCATAGTCCAATGATATACCTACTGCATCACTCTCCCACCATGCCAAAGCATGGACTTCAAGCTTCAAACAAGTGAATGCAAACATTTTTTTACTGGTTACTTCATGCACATTGAAGTATACCTCCATCTGTTGTAGCCATTGGTTCAATTTGATGGCATCAACTTCCTCAACATATGGATTGATATTCACCTTGTCATCCACATAGAAACGTACCTATACCATGTTATAACTACATTCTCCCATCTTTGACTTAGCCTTTCATTCTACCTCTAGCTTCTTTTCTTCAATCTTGGGGTCTTCATGATTAGTCTCTATTGATGGTGTTTCCCTAAATTTCATTTCCAATAGTTGTGATACCATTGATGTCATCGTGGCCATTCTTTTCTCAAGTTAGTGTTGGATTGCTAAGAGGGGGGGTGAATCAATAATATAGTTTTTTAATCCTTTTAACCACAACAAGCAAGTGTTATTTATCTTTATGATCAATATAACATTATCATCCAATAAGTGAAGAGTAAATAAACCATGAACAAATGAACAATCATACACATACATAGTACATCATTATTATTACGTGGAAACCCAATGAGGGAGAAAACCACACATTTATTTTTATTATATGTCTTTAAGAATTACATTCATTGGAAGCATCAACTTCCTTTTTTCTCTAGCTACAACTAGAAGGAGGCTACGACCCCCTATATTTGCAGGCTACAACCTGAGGGAAGCTACAAATCCCCAATTCTCTGGCTACAACCATAAGGATGTTGTTAGCGCTCTATAAATTTCCTAGAGGTTGTCAGAAAGAAAAAATCTACGAGAGGTAACTTTATCCAACCGCTTTTGAAGCTGGGATCTAGCCCTTCCAACTTCAGAGAGGGATCTCTCTATATAATTTAGATATGTTTCAAATTTTTTAAATATTAGGCTAGGTAAATAAATAAGTTGGTTTTGTTGTCGTAATGTTTGTTGAGTTGGCTGAGATAGTTTACACATTCATTGGGCTATGGGGTCTGTGTCATAAAAATGAAATCCAAACCAGAAAAACAAGGAAACCTTTCACAGGGCGAGATAATATAATCACTGGATTCTTTAGTAGCATAAATGAGGAATAGCAGAAAAGATGAGAAAGACAATTACAACAAAGAAGGAGTTAAGAATTTCTTTATTGTAAAATGAGAAGATAAAACACTAAAATCTTTTAAGTCAGAAACAGGGTATACGAGATAAATCCTGCAACGTTTGTTACTTCCAAAGATTAGATTTAGAAAACAATGTGACAACAAAGCGAGAATAAAATTTAACTTAGAGAGAAAAACATCACCAGTGAATACACGCAAGAATCCTGTAAAATGCCTCTTTGTATTAATGGGAGATCTCTTCAAAAATATTATAGTCTGATAGCTTGCAGGGCGTGAAAATCAGCAACACTCAATACTTCGAAAGATGAAGTATTTATAACCCAAAATTACAAACAATCCTATCATCAAAGATCAGGACGTGGTAAATCTATTTTTAGCCTAACTAACTTAACAAATTACAGAAATCTAGGAACTGCTTGATGATGTGTTGCAACTGCATGTTGTTTTATGGGTGGACCGTTGGTGAGGCCTCTGCACGACCTCATCTAACTGGACAAATGACTGGGCTGGGACAACTCATCTACTACTCGATCAGATCACAGAGTTATTCCCATCGAAGATGACTGGGAATGTTGACTTTGAGTAGCCTTCGATAAACTTCATCCATTTTTGTGTATTTGGCGAAGGTAGGTTTGGTGACGAAGATGTATCGAATCTCATGCTGAATACTGATGTCCCACTGAAGCACATCTAGAAATTCCTTGCCAGTGATGCTGCCTTGAATTCCTGAAAACTTTGAACTGTCCTTAGCCACAACGGCCAATCTCTTTTTGTAGTCTGGGAGTGTCATCAATTTGTCATTAATTACCTTCAAACCAGGAAGACCTTTCTTCTGTAGAGTCTCAATCTTACTAAAAAAACCTTTGTACCCCTAGGTCCATGACCTGAACCTTTTCTTCCAGCTGGAGCATCAATCCTCTCTTGGTCAAAACTCTCTTGACCTCAAGGATGGTATCTGTTCTATCTTCAATTTTCAGCTCTTCCAGCTCCTCCCTGGTCTTAGAATTTAGGAACTTGATGATTTCATTAGCTTGTGTGGGCATCTCTCCCAATTCCAATCTGATCTTCTCAATGGCCTGTTTTCTTCTCTGCACCAATTCATTTTGCTCAAACATGATCTGTATCATTGGCCATATCTCGTTCATAGACTTGGTGATGTCTGTCCAGACACTTTCTTTAACTTCGGCCAGATTTTTACCTGCCACTGTTTGCTTCCGGGGATGTTGTAACTCTTGTTTGAGCTGGTCTGACACCTGCTTTTCCTTGGAGAGGCTGATCTGATAGGAAGATTTGAGTTCCTGAAGGTTCTCAATCTCCTTTTTGAGCCTGCTAATCTCTGTTTCCTGTAGGTTCATCTTTTCCATAGATTTGGCCAATTTGGATGTCTTTTCCAGAGATGTCAGTGGATTCGTTGATGGGACTTTTATTACTGATGCTGTGCTCACTCCTGAAAGTGGAACTGCACTCAATGGAATGACTTCCATTGGCTTCAACTGTTCTTTCTCTTTTACTAGCTTCTCCATCTCAGCTTCCATTTCCTTTAGTTGTGCATTCTGCTCCATGATTAGTTTGAGCATTTCATCTTTTTCTCCTTCCGTCTTTGCTATTTCCTTCGCTTGTGAATCCTCTGTTGGTGGGAGTTTCAATTGTTTCCTTGAGGAGGCTATGTCGGCATTTTTATTTTTAATCATATCCTCGGCTGCTTTCACATTCAAGGGTTCATACCCGATATTAAGGACCAATTCCTCCAAAGTCTTGATCCTGTTGTCCTTGGCAAAGGACGATATCTTCTCCAACTTCAATTGTGTTTGGACGTTGTTCAGGGACACTTGCAATTTGGACGCAGTAGTGGAAGCATGTGCCAGCGTATAGAAAAACATTTCTCCTGTTTGCTTGTGTAGATCCATCTGATCGGTCGGATGCACATCCTTAGTCTGGAATTCGAAAGTGGCCCTTTTGTAATCAATGATTACCTTTGGATCTGGAATCTGTGCTTGGAGGAATGCCATATGCATTCTGCCCTTCTCAATGTCAAATGCCGATAGAAGCCTATGTTGTGCAGTTGACGTCTACTTCCAGAACTGGGCGCAAGTGCTGCTGGTCAGAGTCTGATTCCTTTTCTTGATCAGATTGTATTTCTCAAAGATGCTCAACTTCGGTCCTATCTTGCCTGGCTGGGTGGTTGATGGAGTATCTGTAGATTTCTTCGACAATGCTGAGGTTATGATATACTGGAGGCTTGCACTAAGGGGTGACCTATCAACATTGGTCACTGTAGTAGATGGAACTTCCTTTTCCCCAGTCGGGTCGGGAGTTGAACTAGTTTTAGGCCTCTTGGTATGCAGTTGGAATTCTTCTGACGATACTTCAGTGACAGACTGTGACAAATCTTGCCTAGGCCTTTTCTCTTTCGGAACCTGGGGTGTGGTTGTTTGTGATACAATGGCTGAGGGATCCTGTTGTTCTGCTTCGACCAAAGTGTTTGGTTCCCATTCTGTATCGTTTGCGAATTTCTTGACTTCGGGCCTAGATTCCTGGACATACGGGATATTCTTATTTTCACCCTCATCTCGGAGATAATCCCACACGGATTGTAGTGCCATGTGAAACTCATGACGGACTTCATTTCCTTCAGCAGCTTGTCTGCTTCCTCTCCGATGCCTCGACTGTTGCAGATGAAAGAGCCAATCTGCCCTTTGATTCTGAGCTGTTGCTTTTTCTTTAGAGACACAAAGTGAATATCATCAGAGTTTATCATCTGCCTTATGTACTCCAGAGAAAAAAATATGATAGGCAGGTATTTAGGTATCTTATACAGGGCCAACTCACACCCATATACTCTAATCTCAGTGTGATTTTGGTATAAATACCAATCACCAGTCTTGGTGTGATCTGAGAGATGCAGGATCCTCTGAACTTCATCATTAATCCTAGGTTCAGGCCTGCTGCTAAGCATACTTACCACTGGGTGATAGAATTGCTCGATGAACTGCTTGAAACTGAATTCTGTGGAATTATGCTTGAGCAAGGAGGTCCATGTGGTTACTGCCTGGGGTCTGCCATCTCCGTCCATCTTCTGCATGGAAAAAGAAAATTTGTCTGCTTGGAAGAAAATGAACAAGTACGCTAGTATTGAAGAATACTGGAACATACCTTCCGTGACGAAATTGACAAACTGTTCGTGAATATTGTTCGCCAGGAATGTGCTGAAGTCGAATTGGGTAGTGGGCTTCTCATCAGTGGAGAAAATGGAAAAAAATCCCAGAATGGGTTCATCTACCCACTGATCCGAATAATAACCCAACAAGGTGCATAGGGACGCGATAATCTGGTTTCCTTTGGTCGAAAACATGGAAGAAGGATAAGGAGGGTTTGTAGCGGGGAATTGAGCGGATGGTGGGAGGAAAAGCTCAAATATTTGAGCTCTTTGAGGGAAAGTCATCTTCTGGTATAATTCTATGAGAATTTCAAGGTTAAAAGGTGATGCGAAGTTAGCTCGGGATATTTACATCATTTAGTTGATGGTTTCAGGCGTGATGAGGAAAAGAACTTCTCCAGACGAGGAAACGATGGCTCTTTGCTCGGGAATGTAGTGGGCTTGGCACTTGAGGGCAAACTCTGGAAAAGGGTGAATCTGAGGAAAGAGATACAGGGGTAGGTTGGACTCCCAGAGTCCAATTTCATCACTCTGGTCCAGGAAAACTTCTTTGAGCCACGACTGAAGGTCTGCAAAATCGAAATCGCACTTTGTATCTGCGATTAAGTGATCTTTGTCAGCCAGTGGAATCCTATCGAGGTCGACAGGAGGCGAGAGAAACAGATTCTCCTCTCCTTCTACTTGTTTTAACTTTGGCGCCATTACTGTAACAACACCTGCAAAAAACAATGTTAGCGGGGACGATTGTACATGGGGGAAACTAACTGAAATGGAGAAAAATGGTGTAAAATTCTCTGGTGCGATGAGTGGGTAAATGGTGAAAGAAATATGAGTGAGGGTAGTTTTGAGTAAACGGGTGTTCGTTGGGTGTGGGGGACAGGTCATCTGGTTAACAGATAGGTTATCCAGTAATAAATGGCCAACGGATCACTTAGAGCATGAGATGGCAGGTGACAGTGACTGAGTAATACAGATGGGTGAAGTGGCGGCTACCGATTAGGGGTAAAAATCATGGTGAGGGGGCTTGCCACGAGTGAATGGGGGGAAGTACTGACAAAAATTATAGGATGTGACTCTTTTGGAAAGGTGGATGATGACGTCAAGAGGTGACGAAGGTATGTCAGACAGTAGGAGGCGGTGGGACTCGGGACTGGTAGAATCATGCCACGTATAGATAGGGGCCCGCCAAAGGAAAGATTCCATTCTGGACCCCCCCCTCAGTTAAAGGCAGATCAGTCGGGGGGGTTTGAAAAACACTTTGAGCCGTTGATCTGTACATT
>SNQJ01S0074359.1:14588-61809 GCA_010110895.2 Picea sitchensis
AGAGAGAGATAATATTCCAGTCACCAGTTGATCCTATAACTTATAGGGTGATAACAGATGCTACAAACCCCTATGTTCTCCGACTACAACCAGAGGGTGGATACAACCATCTATCCTTGCCCCGTCGTGCCGCCCTGAAAATATAAGTGTCAAATGAAGAAACCAATGACACATTGTCACTATAAGATATACCACTGTATACCTGTAGACAACCTGTATCACTGCCTATAATCAACCTATACTTGAACTGATTCTGTTCCAACCAAAAGAGACATATACATGATTTGTTTGTTCTGCAACATGTGCCTGTACGCGCCCTACCTATACTGCAGCCCGCGTATGTATGTGACCTATCTGTTATACAACATGCGTATGCCTTCTGAAAAGTAGGGTTTTCTCTCTTCTAAAAAGTTTCGACCCTCTACAACCTCTTTCACATCAACCTGCAACTTATCACTGTGTACAGACTGTAATTGTGTTCTATTCATACACCTCATACATATCCTTTACCCAAAGCATCTATATCTCTCTAGTCATGTTCCATACAAGTGTGTGTAATCATGAAGAAGTATAATAACCCTCACATGATCTAGACATCAAACCCTTTATGATATCCAGCCTCTTAATACATCAACCACTTCACAAATACAAGATCTCAACCATGTACCACAAAATCCCTTACCATATGTCAAGAAATACCAGATGTGCCTCAACTCTAACAAGATGTATCAATGATAAATATTGATTATACTAGCACTTTACTTTTGTAGATCTAACTTATAACGAAAGTCCCATGTGACCACTAATCTCTCTAGGGAAAATCCTCATACCCCCATAACCATTTCTCATGTATACAAGAAAATCCAACTACTCATAGAAATAAGACATACCTTTTGAACCAGTGGATAGATATGATGTACCTAATCACTATAGACCTTCCTGGGAGATTTATTTCAGACTCTAAAGTTCTGACATCTTCATATTCTCAATTTTTTAGGCATTACCCTCATGTACGCGCCCTATTATATTGCTATCCCGTGTACATACACGCCCTGCTCCACTGTATCCTGTGTAGAACTCAAAAACTAGTGTTTTTTCAGTATTTTCTTTAATTCTGAAACTTCCGTCACCAACCCTTCGTGCTACATAAAACTTGCACAACTTCAGATATATCAATGAGTACCTGCAATACAACTTACACAATAATAGATATTCAATGTTCTCAATAGGTTCTAATAGGAGAGCCTTTCTCTCTTATTTATACTTCCATGTAGCTTCCTCAAGGGGTTACCTTCTAAGTAACTTAACCCAATTTCCTTCTTTTAGGGATAACCCACTTCTAACCACTTGTCCACTTCTAACCTACTTTCCTACAAATAGTTAATTCTCCACTTCTAGTTGCAACTAATTTATTTTTAATTATTTTCTTATTGCAACAGCTTCACCCATGATTAACTCCTAGTTTTACTCACTTGACTAGTCAACTTCTTCTAGGAACTTCTAGAATAAATTTGACTTCTTTGACCTTCTAGATAACTCATGAAGGTTATCCAACTTCACAAGGCCATAAATATATAACTGTGAGGAGTTATGTGTCATTCCACATATCACCGGACATGACATGACATGTATTATCCATATAGAATAGTCTTACCTGCAAATATATTAAACTTCATACCATTATACATAAATCAAGTTGAAGTCCCTCAACCATACTATTGGGGCTACCAGAATTTGCTACCAGACTTGCTTCAAGGGTTGAAATCAATGAAAACCAACCCAATTAATCAACAATACCCCCCCTTGGCATTCATGGCAACACTCTAATGCAACACTGAAGTCATATTGCTTATGCTCCCCCTGTGACCCACTCTACTTGGAAGCATGCCTCTGTGCTCTTTCTCTAAGAATCTAATTCTCTAACTTGCATCTGGTGAATATCTCCCCCTTTGATATCAATGGAAAAGGTAACTTCTCATCTACGGCTGCTCCCCCTAACTTAACTATCCTTAGGGCTTCTCCCCCTGATTGAACTCTTCCTGAACCTGCTCCCCCAACCTGAACTATCGTCTGTATGGTGCTTCCTCTTGTAAATATAAGACATATAATATAAGCATTCAAAAGAATCAATTTTGGAGTAGAAATTACTTCGATTCTCTAGCGAAGATACTCAAAAGATTCCCTTGGAAGCGGTTTTGTGAAGACATCTGCAACCCATTCTTTTGTTCCCACATATTCAACTATGGTGTTCTTCTTTGCAACTTGTTCCCATAGAAAGTGATACTTGATTGGAATGTGCTTTGTCTTGGAATGCATCACTCGATTATTTGAGATACTTATAACTCTTGTATTATCACAATATATAGGAATGAGCTCATCATACTCAACCTGTATATCTGTCAAATTTTGTTTCATCCATAGAACCTATGCCCAACATATTATTGCTGGAATGTACTCTGGTTCGACTATAGAAAATGACACTGATGATTTTTTGTTGCTTAGCCGAGATACCAAACAATCACGCAAGTATAATTTCGCTCCATTGGTTCTTCGTCGGTCATCAATGCAACCTACCCAATCTACATCTATTAGGAAATACGTGATATATCCTTTCCTTTTGGATACCTACTCAGTTTGAGAAATAAAAATTCTTTGGTTTCTTTGACATATATGAATACCTAGAAAGAAGGATAGTTCTCCAAGTAATGACATTTCAAATTAATTCTGCATATCCTTTGCAAATTTCTAGCTTAACCTGTCATCATCATTTCCAAAAATAATATCATCAACATAAACTTCAATTAATAAAATACTATCTTGAGTTACCTTGATGTAGATGTTGTTGTCTACATTTCCTTTTCTGAACCCTACTTGTTGTATATATCTATCAAATCTAGAGTACCATGCTATGGGAGCCTGTTTTAGACCATACAAGGCCTTCTTCAACCTGAACACATAATCTTCATTCTCTGACAACTGAAATCCTTTTGTTTTTTCAATGTAGACTTCTTCTTCAAGTTCCCCATTCAGAAAAGCTGATTTCACGTCCATCTGATACACTTTCATATTATTGGATCATGCATAAGCTAAGATCAATCGAATTTCTTCCATTATGGAAGCTGTGGAAAACATCTCTTCAAAGTTGATACCTTCAACCTGTGCATATCCTTTACATACCAATCTAGATTTGTTCCTGGTAACCTATCCATCTCCATTCAATTTATTTCTTAAGACCCACTTTGTTCCAATCACATTCTTGTACCTTGGTCTTGGAACCAATTCCCAAGTGTCATTATTCTCTATTTGATCCAACTCTTCATTCATGGCCTTTTTCCAGAATTAATTCTTGTTGGCTTCTTCAAAACTGTTTGGTTCAATCGAAGATAAGAGTGCTAGGTTCAATTGTTCTAGTCAACAAACTTTTCTTCTAGTCTCAATTCCCGCATCTTTGTTTTCGATAATTTGATCTGAAGGATGATTCTTCTGTACTCGTTTACAAGGTGTCTTTGAAGGAACTTACTGAACTTTCTCTTCTAATTATGTCTTATCTTCTTCATCTTCCCCTTCTGCTACTTCTTCATCATTTGCTTCTTCTTCATAAACCTATTCCAGTGATTCCTTTTCTTCTTCCTTTAATTTCCATCCATTTGCTTCATCAATTGTTACATTGATTCTTTCCACAACTTTGTCGAGCCTTATATTTTAACACTTGTATGCTTTCCTTTTACTTGAGTAATCGACAAGTAGGCCTTTGTACAAACAAGAGTCAAACTTTCCCATTCTTCCATCTTCTCTTTTGATGCAGAATTTTCTTCCGAACACTCTGAAGTGCTTCACATTTATTGGTCTTCCTTTCCATAGCTCGTAGGGAGTTTTGTTACTGTTTTTTTTTAGCATTACTATGATTTGAATATGAAATGTTGCATGCACTGCATGTGTCCAAATGGAATCTGTTAATTTAGAATCCATTAACATTGTTCGAGGAATTTCATGTACTATCCTGTTATTTCTTTCAACAACTCCATTCTGTTGAGGTGTCCTAACAACGTAGAATTGCCTTTTTATTCCATGCTTGATGTAGAGATCCATAAATTCCTTTGAAGTAAACTCTCTTCCATTATCATATCTCAAACATTTTATTTTTGAATCCATTTCATTTTCAACCATTTCCTTATATACCTTGAAGTTTTCAAATGCTTCTGACTTATTCTTGAGAAAACAAACTGCAATCATTCTTGTATAATCATCAACAACTAACATAAAATATTTCTCACCTTTTAAACCCTTTATTCTAGTTGGTCCAACTAGATCAGTATGCACAATTTCCAGTGGTATTCTCGTTGAGTATTCCTTTGATTTGAACCTGGTATTTGTTTGCTTTCCTCGTTGACAATGATTTCATAATGTTTTGGTTGATTTCGTGATCTGGGGAATTTGTCTAACTACTTAATTTTTGTTGACTTTGACGAGGTTATCAAATTTTATGTGACTCATTCTTCTATTCCATAGCCAACCTTCATCTTCCTTTCCTAGACAACACTTTTCATTTCCAATTTCACTTAATACATATATGTTGCTTGAAGTTCTTGCTAATGTTGCAATCAATTTTCATGAACCTTCTTTCCTTATATATCACTTCTATGAATCAAACGTAAGTTTATGACCTTGGTCACACATTTGAATTACACTTAGAAGATTGTGTTTCATATCTTCCACTAGTAGAAAATTTTCTGCCTTGGTATTCTTGTTTCCAATTTTGACTGTGCCCTTTCCAATGATTCTAGTTGAGTCATCATTTCCAAAGGAGACTGATCCATCTCTTTCCTTTATTAATGTAAGAAACTTGTCTTGATCACATGTCATGTGCTTTGAAAATCCATTATCAACATACCAACCACATTTCTTGTGTTTATCATGTAGAGTGAGTGTGCATTCTTCATTGTTAAACTGATCCTTCTTTCTTATCCATATTATCTGGTGAGGTTCATGTCTGTGACTATTGTTATTATGTTGTGATTCTCTAGGAGGGTATATCATTCTACAACATTTAACCATGAGTCCAAAGTTGTTTCATTTGTACCATTCCACTTCAGTGCTCAATTATTCAAACTTGTTGTAGCTTCTTCTCTGTGTTTCACTAGGCCTTATTGGATAACCATTTTTTGCATGACTTTCAAAGTTGTTTCTGTTCCTGCTATTATCTCTACAATTTACATTTTTGTGTCCAAAATTATTAAATTCATAACATAAAACAAAAAAGATAGTTTGATACCTAGGAGTTGAAGATCTTCTTAAAGGAGTTACTCTTCTGAATCCTTCTTCATCCCGAGGTCTGCTTGTTTCTAACTATCGCTGATTTTGAAATATGAATATTCTAGGTGGAGGAGTTTCCCTGTGATATTCTCTATAAAACTTCTTGTCTCCTCTAACTGTATCTGCATAGCTTCTTGGTTGTGTTTCTTTATCTGTGGTTTTGGAGCTTGAGCCTCTTTCTGTCTGATTGTATCCTAGGTCGGACTTGTCATGATGTGGCCTTTGATTATTGATAATATTATCCAAAACCTTTGAACTGTTCTACATATTCTTATGTTGAAGGTCTTTTCTCAAAGTAAGAACGTTTGCTTCCAAATTTCCAATGATCTTGTCTTTTTCTTCTAGTTGTTCTTTGATTCTTTTGTCTTATTATATTTGAACCTTTAATTTAGTGATAATTTATTCTATTTCTTTAGAGTTTGAATTTTGAATATTTTCTTTCTTGTCTAGTTCTTCCTAGAGTTTCTTGTTTTTCTTCGTTTTTATTTTAATAACTTCTATAGAAATAAAAATTTATTCTCTGTAGTCAACTTACGCTTCTTCATACTCCTCTTCAGTGTCTTTGATTTCCATGAATAAAACTCTTTCTGTCTCACTTTCACTAACTTCATCTTCATCTGATGAGGAGAAATCTTCTTTGGTGCAAAAACTTTTCTTAAAGACTTTCTTTTTGTTTCTTTTTCCTTTATAAGTTTGTTTGTTGTTTGCCTCTTAATTTTTTTTTTTTTTTTTTGTGAGTATATTTTTTTATGAAAATTACCAATACCATCACAATTAAAACAAATCAATGGAATCTTACATTTATATCTCCCTCTGGTTCCCTTTTTCAATCTTCTGACAAAGTTGGCCACTTCTTCATCGTCTTTCGAGATGTCACTATTGTTGCTATATTATTTTTCTTTTTGCTTTCCCTTTTTCTTTGACCTTTTGGATTATTTGAATGTTTCTTCTTTTATACCTATATTTTCATGTTTAGTTCTCATTTCATAAGCTTTGAAGATTCCATGTAGTTCATCCATGCTTATTGAGTCTAGATCTGCTCTTTCTTCTAGTGCTGAGATCTTAGGATCAAATCTCATTGGAAGAGATCTTAGTACCTTTTGAACAATTACAGATTCATCAATTTATTCTCCCAATCCTATGATTTCATTCACTATTTCATCAAATTTTAAGAAGTAAGATGCAATATTCTCATATTCCTTCATGATTAGCTATTTGAATTGATCTCTGTAAGTTTGGAGCTTGGGTTCTTTGAATTTTGAATCTCCTTCATAAATATTTTGAAGTTTGTCCCAAATACCTTTAGCGGAGCTACATTGTATAACTTTGGTATATACCAAATCACAAAGACCATTCAAAAGTGCATTTGTGTCTTTTGAATTATTTAGACTGATTTTTTTTTCATTGTCATTTGTTGGCGGAACTGCTGATTCTTTGTATCCATCTACAACTGATTTCCAAACTTCAAATCCTTATGCATGTACATATGTTTTCATCCTTTTGCTCCATAATGCATATTTATGTACATCAAACTGTGGTATTCCATTTTTATACATATTGTTTCTCTCCATTATCTACCTTTCAATGGTTAAACTGATTTTTGAAGGAACCTTCTCTGATACCAATTGTTGGATTAGTGAGAGGGGGGTGAATCGGTAATAGAGATTTTTAATCCTTTAACCACAATATGCAAGTGTTATTTATCTTTATGATCAATATATAATTATCATGCAATAAGTGCAGAGTAAATAAACCATGAACAAATGAACAATCATACACATACACAATACACCAATATTTTTGTGTGGAAACCTAATGTGGGAGAAAAACACAAAATGATTTTTCTTATATTTCTTTAAGAATTACATTCATTGGAAGCACAAACTTCCTTTGTTCTCTAGCTACAACTGGAAGGAGGCTCCGACCCCCTATATTTTCAGGCTACAACCCCCCAATTCTTTGGCCACAACCAGAAGGAGGCTACAACCCCTATGTTCTTCGACTACAACTAGAAGGTGGCTACAACCACCTATTCTTTCCCCGTCCTTCCACCCTGAAATATAAGTGTAAAATGAAGAAACCACT
Organism: Picea sitchensis; assembly: GCA_010110895.2. NCBI lineage: Eukaryota > Viridiplantae > Streptophyta > Pinopsida > Pinales > Pinaceae > Picea > Picea sitchensis. Next base: position 21,987 of record SNQJ01S0074359.1, read on the forward strand.
GCTACATTGTCACTGTAAGATATACCATTATAAACCTGTACCAACCTGTACCACTAAACTGTATCTAACCTGTACCACTTCCCTATAATCAACCTGTACCTGAACTAATCCTATACCAACCAAAAGAAACAAATACACAACCTATCTACTCGGTATAACGCGTATGTACGCACCCTATCTATATTGCAGCCCTCTTATGTACATGAACTATCGATTCTACAACCTGCGTATTCACTCTGAAAAGTAGGGTTTTCTCTCTTTTGAAAATTTCTAACCCTCTATATCCTCTTTCACATCAACTTACAACCTTTCACTATGTCCATATTGTAGTCGTTCCTTGTGCATACATCCTCATACATATCCTTTACCCAAAGCATCTATATCTATCTAGTCATGTTCCATACAAGTGTGTGTAATCATGAACAAGTATAATAACCATCAAATGAACTAGAAATAAAACCCTTTATGATATTGAGCCTCCAAATACATCAACCACTTCACAAATACAATCTCTCAACCATGTACCACAAAAACCATTAACCATATGCCAAGAAATACCATATTTTCCTCAACTCTAACAAGATGTATCAATGATAAATATTGATTATACCAATGCTGTATTTCTGTAGATCTGACTTATACTGAAAGCTCCATGCAACCATTAATATATCTATGGAAAATATTCAAACCCCCATAACCATTTCTCATGTATACAACAAAATCCAACTACTCATAGAAATAAGATGTAACCTTTCAATCAATAGATAGATATGATGTACTTGATCAATATAGACCTTCCTGGGAGCTTGCTTTCAGAGTCTAAAGTCCTGACATTTTCATCTTCTCTAGTTTTTAGACTTTACCCTCATGTACGCACCCTATTATACATCCAACCCACGTACATATGCACCCTCCTCCACTGTAGCCCGCATACAACTAAAAAACTAGGGTTTTTTTTCAGTATTTTCTGTAATTCCAAAAATTTCATCGTTAACCCTTTGTGCTACCTCAGACTTGCGCAACTTTAGATATATCAATTAGTACCTGTAATAAACCTTACACAATAATAGATATTCAATGTTCTCAATAGGTTCTAATAGGAGAGCCTTTCTCTCTTATTTACATTTCCACGTAGCTTCCTCAAGGGGTTACCTTCTAACCAATGTAAACCAATTTCCTTCTTTTAGTGCTAACCCACTTCTAACCAATTGTCCACTTCTAACCCACTTTTATACAAATAGTAAATTCTCCACTTCTAGTTGAAACTAATTTATTTTTAATTATTTTCTTATTGCAACAACTTAACCCATGATTAACTCTTAGCTTTACTCACTTGACTAGTCAACTTCTTCTAGGAGCTTCAAGAATAATTTTGACTTATTTGACCTTCTAGATAACTCATGAGGGTTCTACAACTTCACAAGGCCATAAATCTCTAACCGGGAGGAGTTATGTGGCGTTCCACTTATCACCATAAATTAAATGACATGTACTATCCATCTAGAATAATATTAGTTGCAAATATGCTAATGTTCATACCATTATACATCAATCAAACTAAAGTACCTTAATCATATTGTTGGGGCCACCATAATTTGCTACCGGAATTTCTTCAAGGGTTGACATCAATGAAAACCAACCCAATTAATCAAGAATCCAAATGTAATGAACCAAAATGCTTAGAATATCATAAAATAACATAAATACACACCATGTACATAATGTTAGTGTGGAGAAAAAATCCAAGATATACGAGTTACACAATAACTCCTTAAAGAATAGGGGAAACCCCTCCAAATAACCAAATTCCATTCATACTTCACAATTCACCCCTTTCAATAATGAATACATGATCTCTTATATAGAGCTAGTCAGACTTGCACATGATGCCCCTTTATCACTAGGCCGACCCTATTACATATGCATTTACACATTACATGTACATTTAGGCCCATATATGCCCCCCCTTGGATCATATCCATCCCCACCCTTGGAGTTTCCACCTCATCTTCTCCATGATGCTTCCCTACCATCCTTGGTTCTCTACCTCCCTATAACCATAAAAAAAATCGTTTTCCACTTCTTATGTAGTCACTATTGGTACTTACCATACAAGTCTCACTAGATGTACTCAATCTCAATATCTGGTACCATCTAATCCATAAATGGTAGGCTCATAGCCTATCCATTTCACCAACACAGATTCTTGAGAAAAAAGGGAAATGTCCTTGAGGTTTATTCAATTGCATTGAAGAAAAAGACCCTAACAAAGGAAATGATTCAAAATGGAAACCCGTGTCTCTTGTTGCACTACAATATAATCTTGGAAGGGAACCTTGGGAGATGAAATGGATCTAGCCTATATTATCACTTTGAATGGTTGCTCATACTCATTCACATCAAACGACTCTTCCTTTCATTCAACACAATGTAACTATCCCATTCACACATGGATTAGAAAAAAAATAATATAACAATCATGCTTCTTTGCATCCAACACCTATATAGGTAACTCAACACTCGTGGCCAAACAATGTATGTGATTAAACATAAACAAAATGTAAGGAAGTGGAACTTTGTGTTTATATTAATCAATAAACCGATCATGCGTTAAGACTATAAAGTCAATCCATTCAGCCAAAGGAAACCTTCACACAAAGAAATATTAATGAGGGAATTCAAACAACAAACAAAGATTAATTCAACCAACAACAAGGAAGCACCCAACTATTGAGATTTTATGTAATTTCGGAAGTTATTCCTAAGTGTAATTATGAAAGGGTTTATTGATAAGTCATGTATTTTAGGTCTTTTAGAGTATAAATAGAGGTTATATCGAGTCATTTTAATCACTCATTGAATATAAGTACAAGAGAGTAGTACACACTTATCTACGAGGATATTCTTGGTTCATGTCTGAGTCTCTTTGGTCTTAATTTCATGAAAGATCATTGTATGAAATTGTGCATGTTGAGGGAATCTATACTGAGGAAAGTTTGCAGGGTTTTCTCCCCCTTGAGGGTTTCCCTAAGGATATATATTGTTGTTATGTGGATATCTATGTTTCAGTTGTGATCCTTTTGCATCCCCTGGTGGCTCTAAGATACATATCACATGTGGATATATATCTTTCAGTTGAGATCCTTTTGCATATTAAATAATATATATATATATATATATATATATATATATATATATATATATATATATACAATATCATCTCTTTGGAAAAATAAATTTGGTATCAGAGCCGGACCAGGTCTAAATCCCTCATAGGAGGTCCTGGGAAAATAAGAGAGATAGTTTGTGTTTGGATTCAATGGGATTGATATGAACTATGAGAGAGATGGGAGCAATGAAGGAATCAATGTCATGAGCAGTGGCACCTGCCGCTGCAAAGTTGGCTCCATGCCCGAAATACGAAGCCACCAAACTGTAAATATGGACTCATAAACGAAAATCCCATCATCATATCTTCAAAGTACAATGACTACGCCATCCTCAAAGAAACACCTTGGGTGTAATAAATATGGAAAACAAAGTGAACGTTATAATTCTTCCCAGGATAGAAGATCTGGTAGCCTGGTGCATTTGGTTAGTTCCAATAATTTCTTTTCTTGTATGGGATGTGTGGAATACATGGAAGAGGAGGGATATTTAGATTCTAGGATATGCTCTTGTTCTCAGCACCTTTATTATCCAATTTCTCTTTTTTTTCTGATTATTCGCATATCAACATATATTCAGGAAACAACTACAAAAAAAGAGGTGGTGGCCATTTTGGTTAAAAATCAACTGGTGATCGATAGAGAAAGAATTATGATGTGTGTGTTCATGGATTATTTTCTTCCAGGAATGGCTCGTTTAGGCTCTACTATGGTCGGGAAATATCTTACAACATTGGGATTGAGTATAATACTCAATATTGTCTCTAAGATTCATTTTGTTTGGAAAGTGAAGAAGCCAAATGAATTATCGAGTGATCCTCCTCCTGAATTTCATATAGAGACCAAATGGTATGACATAGAATGGTCCATGGTGTCCAACATATATACATAGAAAAACGTGATGAGGGTGACCCAGAGTTGTGCGGTGTGGAAATCATTGAAGCTAAGGGCCTGGTGGTGCTCGTGATCTTGTGCACATCTATGACTTTCTTTAAAATATCATCGGCATGGTTTCATGTTGTGGAGTTGTCAAAGTTGGTGGAGATATCATGATACCAAAATACAACCTCTATGGAAATTTGTGAGACGTTTCCATTGAGCTACCAAAATGGTGGAGCTACCAAGTAGAATGATTCACCGAAGTGTTGTATTTTAAGCAATTTATTTGATTGATGGTTGCAACGGTAGAATTGGGTCTTAGTGCACACAGTATTTTCAATGATCATGCCTCATATGTCCGAGGAAAGGATAATCGAGATAAGGAATCTACGTGGTGAGTTGGTAAAATATTAATAATTAAAACACTGAATGACGATGTGAAAAATCATGGGATCAGATCGGTTAGGTGGTCATGGGCAGGACAAAATGGGATTTGCAATTTTCAATCAATTTAATTTTGGATGTGATTGCGTGCACCATGTGGTGTTGGTAGAGATGAAAATGACCAATGGCATCATTTCAAAATCTAAAAGTAATGTCATTACCATGAGGAAGAGAAATAAGATGAAATTGTTTCAAATCCTGCAACACAGATGATAACATTGTATATTGATAAAATGCCAGTGGGTCTATGAGCATGAGAATGTTTTGGGAAGAATTTGTATAATGTGAAATGAGAATACCTTTGATGAAAATATGGTGTGAATAAATATGCTAGAGAGGCTTATGAGAGAGGCCTATACAAGAATATATTTTCGTGACTATTTTATGATACCAACAATGATCCAATATGTGCAACATAAGCCTATAGGGGCCATCCTACCTTCTTGTATGTTGTGGGCAACATTAGCGCTGCATCATTTTGGTATCCGTTTGGTATGATAGCCTAAATGTTTTAGAAGGCCGGGAATAAAGAGGAGTTGTGCAACTACTAGATTAATGCTTTGGGAGTCGAACCTTGTTCATGGTTGCATTTGCATCTTCTTGGAGCCAAGTCTTTGGCATAGTCAACGTCAGTTATGATACAAATTGTTTGATGTTATTTAAGTATGTCATGATCACTTGAACCGTTGGTGCATGTTTATGTCAAACGATATTCACGAGAAATGAATATGGCAAAGTGTAATATTGGAATGATTACCTTGGACAAAAGACAAGAGAAGAACTATGGTTTCCATGTTTTGGATTACCTGCAATTTTTTATTGGAAGCAATGGATATGAAAGAGATGACTGATTGAATGCAAATCCAGTGTATAATGAATTGGGAATGCAAAGAGAATACTCTCAGATGGAAAGAACCCTGATTCAGGTTTCTGAGTTTGTGAAGTTGTGTTTGGAAATATGCAAGGGGAAACAATGGAAAAGAGGCAATGTTATTACTACGTAGAGAGGTGTCTATCAAATTTGTTGTTGCAATTATAAAAGACGTGAGGAAATAGTTATGCACATGGTGTTCTATTGTGAATAATCTTTGGATTAATATTTTGATTGGGCTACAGTTGTGCATGCCTGATATTCATGATAGAATCATGGTTCATAGAGGAGGAAACTAGTCAGGAGGGTTGGGGTATGTATTTTTCCTCAGTCATAGAGGGAGAACCCAGTGAGGAAGACTGGAAAATAAGGTTTGTTTTCAATGAAAGAGGGAGTTTTCCTCCGAGTTTGAAAAGAAGGATCTTAGTCTCATACATTTCTATTTTGGATTATAAGTATGACATATGATATCTTCCTTGGACAGGGAAAATATGTTGTGGAGATCCTGAAGAGGTTTGGGGTGTTGGACCATAAACTGATGGATACACCGATGGAATCAAATATGAATTTGTTGGATGATACAACTTCAGAGGCTGTGGATGCTACATTATACAGGAAGATGATTGGATCATTGATGCATTTTACGAATACATGACTATATATATGTTTTTCTGTGAACACCCTGAGTCAGTACATCATTGACCCCATACATGTTCACCTGATTGTAGTAAAACATGTGATGAGGTACCTTAAAGGTATAGTGGATTATGGAATTAAGTATGTTGTAGACATTGAGATCATTCTAATTGGATATTCAGATTCAGATAGGGTCGGTAGTGTTGCAAACCGGAAAAGTGCATTGGGATGTTGCTTCACTTTCAGATCCGGTATGGTTTCATGGATCAGTAAGAAGCAGTCATGTGTAACACTTAGTATGACTGAGGCAGAGTATGTGGAAACATGTGTAGCAAGTCATGAAGTAGCGTCACTTCAAAAATGACTGACTGGATTATTCGATATTGCGATGGAGGCATCTTGTATATTGTGCGACAACCAGAGTTGTATAAAGTTTTCAGAGAACCCGATGTTTCATGATAGGTCGAATCATATAGAAATCATGTATCACTATATCAGGGATATGGTGCAGAAGGGAGCAGTGAGGCTCCAATATGTGTCTACTGATGAGCAGGTTGTGGATGTGTTGACAAATTTGTTGTCAAGGATGAAGTTCAAGTAATTCATGGACAAGCTCGGTGTAGTCCCTCTTCAGAGGGAGTGATGGCTTCAGATGTTATTGTAGGGTAATGGATGTCATGATGACATGTTGTAGATATTGGAAAACTACCCACTGGCCCTAGATGCATGCTAAAGAGAGAAGGTACATATTCTATCACAGGGTATTGGATGTCATGCATAAGATATCTGAGTTTTCTGTGGGAAACTAGTTAGTCTCATGATGACATGTTGTAGCTATTGGATGCATTTTGTGAAGTCACTATGGATTTCCTATGATGTATAGATTCATGTGTCCGAAAATCAATGGTCATGATCTCATGTGGATGGCTACAATGTTAGAGTATGTGACGAATAAAATACCTTCCTCACTAAGAGGGAGTGTTGATATTTTATCTAATTTTGAAATTTATTCCTAAGTGTAATTGTGAAAGTGTTTACTGATAAGTCATGTCTTTTAGAGTATAAATAGAGGTTATATCGAGTCATTTTGATCACTCATTGAATATAAGTACAAGAGAGTAGTATGCAGTTATCTAGGAGGCTATTCTCGGTTCGTGTCTTGGTCTCTTTGGTCTTGATTTCGTGAAAGATCATTTTATGACATTGTACATGTTGGAGGAATCTATACTGAGGAAAGTTTGTAGGGTTTTCTCCCCCTTGAGGGTTTCCCTGAGGATATATATTGTTTTTCTGTGGATATATATCTTTCAGTTGTTATCCTTTTTCATATTAAATAGTAATATATATACACAATATCATATCTCTTGAAAAATCAACACCAACTAGTGAAGTCGACTAATAGCAAGGAAACAGTTTAGAGTGAGGAACATGAGGCCTGTGGGTTATGGATGGACATCTAACTATTATTAAAATGTAGAGAATGATTTTCGGTTAAGGTGTAGAGGCTCAACAATGGTGAAAACACAATGTATGGCCTATGGGTAAGGTGTATATTCCCAACAATGGTGAAAACAAAATGTACGACCCATGGGCAAGGTGCAGACAGTAGCCAACAAGTAGGACACAACCCAGAGAGGAGATACAACCCCTTGAGAGGATGAAACACTTATGCATCAAGTAGGACGTAGCCTATAGAGGAGATATGATGCATGGAGAGGATTAAACACTCAACCAACAACAAATTTGACTTAGGGAGTGAGATAAATCCCCCCAACAACTCTTAGAAACTAAATGAGCAATTTCTAAATAATTAGCAACAACTCTAGAATGGAAACCATTTATTTTTCATCTTTAGAATCACTCAACGGTGGAGAAAAAAGAGATATTGAGACTTGTGAAATGTCATTAAACCTATAGAGTAGCCATTAAAATGCTTATAGTAGCTTCAACAAACCAGAAAATGAATTAATACAACTAAATACATAACACATTGAGGAACATTAATGCACATATAGACACAATTTACATTCGAATCCCAATTGGGAAAAACAACATTCAATTGCCTTCAACCATGCTCTTTATTTTTTTTCAATAGGAATGTTACATGCTCTTTGGTTCAACTCTATTCTCCTCAACAAAAATTGGGCAACATTCATCTTCCTTATTAGCCAAATAACCCCTTTTCCTTCTCAAACAATCAAGATATAGGAGGAAACTTAGCTGGGGGAGTATTTGGAAGGTCAAGCATCCCCAACTCTTCAACGTTGCCAATATCGTTTCTCCTCCTCCTCTTTAGTTTCTTTTCTTTTTTAATCTTTACATTGGAGAAGAGATCTCATGACATTTGTATTTTTTTAATACATCATTTCTTATTCTTCTTTTCCAACAATATACCTCCTTATCTTCATATCTTATGTACTTTACTTATGTTTTAAATGAATGCAAGGGTGGGCACTGATCATAATGGCATGGGGCCCTTCACACCAATAATCCAGTCTCCTTCATCATCCATATCCTTGAACCTTGCTAGTGTTGATCACTGTAGAGTCTATGTTGTATCCAATTCTTCTTATTTGGGTCTGATTCATATCACTACAATAGAAAAAATGTGCAGAGAGATGGTAGAAATTTAGCCCAACTAACATGCTTTCTAAAAAAGAATTCCTTTTCATTGAATGTTGCAGCTATGAAATCCTTTTATTCTTTAAAGGAAGCAATGTGTAGTACTCCTATCTTAGCCATGCCATAATTCAAAAATACTTTCATCCTAGAATGTGATGCCTTTGAAAAAGGTATTGGGGAAATGGTGATGCAAGAGGAGTTCCCATTGACTTTAACTAATAAAATGTTGTTACAAAATCCTAGGCAATTCTACATATGAGAAATAAATTTCCCATCCATCACACAATAGATACATAGCATCCTTACCTAATTAGGAGGCATTTTTATATCAAGACAAACAAATGTAGCTCAAAGTACTTTTTAGAACAACGCTTGTCTTCACCAAAGTAGAAAAATTGGGTCACAAAGATGTTAGTCTATGATAATTATGATATCATATATAAGAAGGGAACGGAGAACGTGGTGGTTGATTCCATGTCTCAAAAATTTGAGGATTGCACGGTCCCTACCCCTAGTTTGATGGGGTTATTTCCAATTGATTGTGCAATCCCATGGATAATGCACACATCAATAGTGTTGATTTATCCTTTTTCTAACATCTCACAAGGACATGGAAGGAATATTTATTTGAATATTGTAGACATGTGGTGGGGTAGTTCCTATAGAGTGAATTTTCCCAAGGAATAATAATTAAGGAGACAGGGTATCACCATTTAACAATAGAGACACATGATGCATGATTTACCTTATCCTTACTGGAGCCATATTGGATCATAGAGGTAAGTCTAGAATAATTGTCTAATGCCATGGTTGTTCAAATCTTTGAATATCTACAAGAGGATCCAAATCCTCCTACAAGATACACTTGGCATCACAAAACCTTAAGGTATCAAGGGTGTAACTTTTTGGTACATGAATCTTCTTTAAAATCATGGTCAATAGTGCAATTACACTCCTATTCCACTAGTTGTCACTCTGTATTTCATAAAACATAGGAAAGGCTTAAACAATCATTCTTTTGGGATGGAATAAAAAGGACATATGTACATTTGTAATTGAATGTGACAAGTGTCAACGGAACAAGGTAAAACGATGGAGACCCCTAGGGCATTGGAACGTTTACTTATCCTTGCAAAAAAATGGGTTGACATTTAAATGGATTTTATTATTGGCCTTCCTAATTCATGCAACAAATCCATCCCCATGGTGGTTGTTGACTTCCTTTCCAAACATACCCATTTTTTTTTCCTTACAATGCCTTCTTAATACATCCACATTTGCATAATTCTTCATGGATCATATTTTTAAATTACATGGAATAACTAATTCAATTTTGATGGATCATGATCCTATATTCACCAACAAATTCTAGCATGAGTTGTTTAAACTACATACCACCCAATTGAAAATGAGCACAACTAATCACCCCCAAAAATATGGTCAAACAAATGTTGCCAATAAGTTCTTGAAAACATATTTGAGATGTCTTGCTTAAGACCCATTACAACAATATCTAGCACCCCCAATATGTAAAAGTCCCAAGAACAAGTTGTTAGTCTATGTCACTAAGGAAGGATACCCATTGCCACCACAATAACACTTTCTCTCTCTTTAGGTTGGTTCCTCTCCAACTCATGGGGTGGTGTCCCTATGAAAAATCCAAGTCCAATAAGTTCAAGCATGTCAATGTAGAGTATGTGGTCTTATGTGTTTGGTTAAAAATATAGTTAAGTTGTTTCTGATTAAGGTGTATGTGAAGGTTCCAAACCAAGCTGCAACTATTGTTTAAGCCTTAGTGTGAAATAGGTTCTTATACATTCTTTAGATCAAAAAATTTAATGATCTTGCAATGAAGTTATGTTTCAGATTTGGAGATAAACTAAGGAATTGAGCAATTCAAGTAAATGAAAGTACAATCTCAAATTCAATTCTGGAAATAAATTTCTACATTCAGATTTGGATGAAAAATGTAGAATTTTCTCAATGAAACTTTCAAATGCAAATTCCAGAATGATTTCCTTATGCATTGAGGCTAAATTATGCTCCTAAGATGCAAATTTCAGACCTTCAACAATTTTAGAAGTTGAAATTTCTGCAATAAATTATTTCTTGAAAATAACTATTGGTTTAAAACATAAAATAATATGAAATTTCCAAAATGTTAAAATTGAGGGTATGCCTAATTATGGTGTAAGAAATAAGTTCCTTAGACGAATGCAATGTTGAAAATAAATTTATGAATTGGAAAATTTATTAAATCCATAAAACAACAATAATAAATTTTAAGTTTTGAATTTCCAACTAGCAAAGAAAAAGTTGTAACCTAGTTTATAATCAAATTCAAGGATCCTAGGTCAATAGGTGAGCGGGAAAATTAAATTTCTGAACTAAGTTTAATGTTGGAAATGCACTAATCATAAGAAAGAATTCCAAATTTTGAGCAAGCCTATAGGGTGATCTAGTCTAGTTTAAAATTAGCAATTTAAGTTCTTAGACTAAAACAATTGTCAAAAATTAAGACATTTTTGAAACAGATAATAAATAGAAGCTAAAAATTTACCTAAAACATAAATAAAAGTAATTTTCAGCAAACTAATTTAAGTGAAAATAATTGTAAATCTAAATTTGGATGGATGAGGGAGAGAGATTAGTGCCTAGTTAATACTTGGCCCAAGGGGGTCTTTCAACTTTATAAATAGTGCACAACCTAGTCTAGATTTAAGAATCTAAAGGATGCCCTAAAGCATGTCACAACACTTTCTATTTGGCTAGAAATTAGAATATAATTCACAGAAGGAGTAAGATAGAGATGATAATTTTAGAATTAAACCTAGTGTTTTAATTCCCTAGGGGTTTTTCTCCTAGTTACCACCTTTTTTGAAAACAACAAGAGTAGAAAATCCCTAAAGTAATTAAAAAAAATAGCACAGGTATGAAAATATCACACCTAGACATGCACCTTGAAGAATATCTTACTTAATGTCACTGATCCAATACTTTGCATGCACAATAAATGCTCCAATCCACTACAAGTTATTAAAAATATTGGCCTCACACAACAATAAAGAAAAATATACCCAAAATATGCTCCAAGAGAAAGAGTTGTACTATATCTCACTCAACAACCATTACAAATGAGAGGAGCCTCTTATTTATAGAGTTCTAGGTTCAACCATCTCAAATAAAATAACAATATCTCGGAAATCATGTTGATGAGTCAAATATATACAATAATATTACAAATTTTGTAATTGGTCATCAAATCATATTTTAACCCCTCCATAAAAGAGTCAAATGACCTACGGTGCATGCCTATGAGAGATATCCATCAAATAATAATAAAACATGAGAGAGATCAATGTTCCCTAGGGAGTGGTTCAAAGTGGTTGCAACCACCTCCAAAAATAGAAAGCATGAGCCTCAACAAATGCACTCTCTAAGAATATCTATAGTCATGTCAAACATGAATACTCCCCAAATAACAAATAATCTACGAAGGAAGACATGCTACTTTGAAAATAACAAGAGACTAGGTACATGGAATAAAATAATGATATCCATGTGATCCCTACTCCATGAAAATCTTGAAATGTGTGAAGAATCTCAACAAAATGGTAAGGGCACTCAAGTTCCAAGTCAAATATCCTCATCAATGTGAAAACAAGATGTGAAAAATGTTATTTCAATGTTGAAAGTTGACCATTTAGTGGAGCACACCACCTAAGAGAGTGTGCTTAGAGGATGTGTAGATAAAATATAATTAAATGAATGTGGAAGTGGGAAAGTAGGTAGGGCACATGCATAACTAACCCTCAAAAGGTGTGTAATCTCAACCACCTCCTCAACATATGAGCCAAGTCAATGAATTGGTCAATAAAGGTGTCACATGTGAGTGTGAACAATCTAAATAACTTCCAGTAAATTCAGATGAATGAAGCCACTTTCTAGATATTATTTTTTAGAGTGCATTTCCTCAACATGCGTTCTAAGGGGGAGTACTACCCTCAAGTTATGTTCCTCGTACACAATTAGTTGCATTCCCTAGTGGTTTCTTTTCTTTTTTAAATTGAAACTTAGAGAATGAAGGCTCAATTAAGATTTATAGCCTAGTAATAAAATAGACCAATAATATACTTCAACCTTAGGTTTGGGTTTGATTAATCTACAATTTAATATCCCAAATCACTTTGGCACGTTCACACATGTAAAATGCGATTTAATGAAATACGCCAAATAAGAGTTAAGTTATGAAGGAAAAATATATGAAAATGGGTTATGCGCTATCTAGGAGTGGGTAAATGATGAAATATGGGTGTGATATGAATTTTATCTAGGTAAAATGGAAAGGTGACGATAAAATGGATGGTACCTAGGAAAAATGATGGATTGAGAGTGAAAGGGGCATGCCATCTAAGAAAACTACTTAGGAAAGTACACAACCAAGCTAGAGGACACAACAACTAAGAATACAATTTGAACCATCATGTAACAACCAATTGGACGTAATGACTGGAACATCATGAGCATAAGATAAGGAAATAAAATATTTCTCCACCAATAATCAATCATAGAGTATCACTTCCAACAAGATGAATAAACATAATATGTTGCTAAACAAACCTCTACCAATGATATAAATTATGACCAATAAATACGATAAGCTTGAGTGAGAAAAAAATCAATAAAAATGATACTACCAAGTCATCCTATAGGAATGGCACCTTCTCCCTTGGTTGGACAAGGTTTAGGTAAACCATGAGGTTAGCACGAAAATAACTCATGCAATAACATAATTCCTTAGATCTACAACTGGTACATAAGAAGTCCAAGGGTGTCATCTTGCAAGGTGTCATGAAATGGTCCTCAGATATCCCAGACGATATATGGAGTAACAATAGGCTCCAACACGGGGACAGGTGCTCATCTTGGTAGTACATGACAACCTCATAAATATATAGTACCTAATGAATCTCAACATAAAAGTGATAAGATCAAATGACAAGGTGAGAATCTCACCTTTAGCCTGGCTCGCCAAAAGTGGTCTTTCTTATGGCCTTTGCACCTCTTGCTTGAAGTCTGAATTAGTGAAGCATATTTTATGGGAATGTGCCTTTGCAAGATCGTGTTGGGCTCAGGTTCAATCTTATATGGAATGTATTCTTCAAGGGAATTTGCATTGGCGTGCACTTAGTTTTGTTTGGTGATTCCATATCGATGATCCGAGATACCTTGGCTGGTATTTGGCACTATTTTTTATAATAAAGTTAGTTCTCACTCAATTTTTTGGAAATTATGGCAAGATGAGGTAAGTATGTCTGCAAAAAGGGAATTACCGATTAGAGATGCACAATTGTTAGATCCCTTAACTTATTTTGATTTCATAATTGTTTTAGTATCCCTTAGGAAGAGGTTATGATGTATATACCCTTGTGGTTTTTTCATGTGTTTTTAACTGCTGATATATAATATATAAGAAGTATTTTTGAAAAAAACAACAACTAAATGAATTAAAGTAGTGAGATTAATGCAAGAGGGTAACAATTAAGATAATTTCTATAGAATATAGTTCCCCCAAAAACTCATACAACACTTAAATTTATGGAGTTTTAGTGTGCCATATCACCGAAAATGATAAACACCACTTCCGCGTTGTAACATCCCTAGTTTGTACATCTATTTCAATAATTCATCCTTGTATTTAAGATATTCAATTGAGGGGGATTATGCATTTGTCCTTTTTATTTTGAAAATGAACTTCCCCTTCCATTGTGGTCTATGTCGAAGCAAGCAGATATATGAGGTGGTCAATATTTAATTTTGGGTACAATATAGTTGAGCCGACATATCATTCTATTGGAGTTTTTCTCTTTTGAAGGTTGATCTAAAAAGGCATGTGGACATTTTTCTCTTTCTAGATTATTAATATAAAGGTTGTTATTTTGCAAGTTCAATAATCTTGTTATTTCCTTTTTACTTTCTAGAATGTTAAATTACTTCACATGTTACTCTTAATTCTTTGTTTATTCCATATAAGAATGCTACAACTTCTATGCAACATAAAATCTAAGGTGTATATAATAATAATAATAATAATAATAGAATTTTAAGGTCATAGCCTAGCCACACCAAATTCATGGATGATAATGTTTTTCTTGTGAGAAAAAGAACCCCATAGTTTAATGATTTGAATGCTTAGTGTACTTAGGTCTACATACCCTATCCCCATTTGGATCCCAACTTATGACCCCCAAAGAAAAAACACCCATATACACATAAATTTATGTAAAATATAAAATTACTAAAGTTATTCATATTAATTTATCTCTATGAAAAACACTTCAAGATATATTAATTATATCAAAATGAAAGAGAAAATGTTAAACTTCATAATCTAAAAAATAAATTAAAAATTACTTATCATTCATTAATTAGTAAAATACCACACAATAAAACACACACATATAATCTTAAACATATAATAAAAATAATTTTTTTAATAATAATAATAATAATTTTCATAGGATCAAATAATAATTAAATGTATGTATATATATATTTACTTACTATTTTTTACCTTTACTTATAAGGTCATATTAATTCAAGTTTATAATCATTGTGTCCAAAGGAACTTTTTACACTAAGTAAAATAACTTTATATTAATTTCATAATAATAATATTTTAAGGTCACAACAAAGGGAGACACCAAATTGGTGTATGAGATCCCCTTGTCTAAAAAAAACTTGGAGTCTATCTAATACTTACCTTAACATATAAAGTAATTGAAAGTAACAAATTTATGATATATGTTCCCAACATGAGGGAGATGTGTTATTACTTGAGTGCTTAACATGGAGTTCACAAGTGACATTTAAAAAAATATTAATCACAAAAAAATATTTCAATGTTGGTCATAAATAAAATATTTCAATTTCCACCCTAGTAAAAATTTTCAACATCAACTTTATATATATTATCCATAAAGTAGTTATAGTGAAAAAATTCTTATAGTTGCTCCATCATCATCATCATATATATACTAGTATATAGATCTACACTAATCTTAACCCAAATCAATCTTTAGTTTTCCTTAACCCCTAGACTTGAAACACAAACTAGATATACATAAATGTATAAAAATAAATACAAAAAACACATAAGATTAAATCACAAGAAGGAAAACAATACTTAGTTACCTTTCAAGGTGAAACGATCTTTCAAGGTGAAAGGATCTTTTAGTCTGTTGAATTATCAACACAAAACATTTCATAACCTCCTAATATTATCAATAACAAAATCCTAACTATTAATAACCAACTACCTAGTAAATTTTTATTCAATAACGTAAACCCTAAAACCTTATTAAGAAAAAATCCACATATATTAATTGTAATTGAGTCTTAAATAATTCAAAATAGTGAAATATTAATTAACTAAATTTTAAATGACTTATATTTAGTGGTTCATGTGGTGGACTCCAAGCCTTCATCTTTGTTCAAGCTTAATGTCTTCCATTTGGAGTTTGTAGATTCCAAGGCTTTGGTGCATAGTGCATGGAATCTTGTTCCTTGTTCTGGGGGACAAAAGTTGGCTTTTATGGTGGGAGGCAGTCATTCTCCATATTATGATGTTTATGAGGGGATGTGGTCACATGATTGCATGGAAGTTTATGAGAGAGTTTCGAGAGGCTCAACAAAAAATAGAGGAGGTGTGTATTCCCTTTGAGGATGACCTTCATAATATCACCCTCCAAGAGGATGCAACTCAGTTTGAGATGGTGGTTGGAAAGGAGGAGGAGTATATTGCTAGAGGGAATTGAGTCAGAGCTTGACTTCGGTGGATCAAGGAGGGCGATGAGAGATTTAAGTTCTTTTTTAATTTCTTGAAGAGTAAAGTTGTGGTTGACAGAGTTATTGGTCTACACATAGAAGATGGGGCTCTTGAGGAGAACCCAATAAAGATTCGAGGTATGTTTAGTGGTCACTTTAAGAATATTTTCTCTCATTACCACTTGTTAGAATCAATTGTGGCTACTAGGCATGCTTTCTTCATAGTGGTGCTACACAATAGTAACTACTAGGGATGCTTTCTTCATAGTATTGCTACACAAAGTCTTGATTAGAGATCGGGATAGATTGGAAAGAGATTTTACAAAAGATGAATTTTTTGTTGCACTCTCTTCAATGCAAAATGGAAAGTCCTCAAGTATTCATGGTATTCCTTGTGAGTTTTACAAGGAGATGTGGGACATGGTGGGGGATAATTTTCCAATCTTGCACATTAAGTATTTTCCAGATGGTGTCTTTGAGAATCACTCAATCAAGGACTGATCAAGATTATTCCAAAGAATACAACTAGAGATTCTATTAGTGGATGGCAATCAATAACTTTATTGAGTGTTTCTTATACTAGCACAGTCGCTAACTCGCCGCTGAGAACGCCAAAAGGTATCGGCTAAGAACACCGAAAGATATCCACGCTCGAAAATGAAACGCTCCATGCTCATGCAATAGGTGGGTCCGCTAGCCATCGAATATGAAATGTGTGGACAACTGGGACACACAAACAACTGAGGAGGAAGTTGAAGTAGTGCCCATTAATAATCCAAACGTGACAATTATATGGTGCTACATTAATTTCTTAATATGATTAGGTAAATGTTAAAAAGTAAATAGGTTAATGGATGCATTCAAAAATACAATAAAGTTATGAAGAGTAAATCAGAAGCATGAGAGATGTAGCCCGAAAAATCATCCGTCAAGCTTTGTACAAGGATAATTTATTTTGGATACAGTCTTGTCAGCTTGGGAGGCCATGGATTGGGCGAGGGAGTCTGGTTAGTATGGAATCTTCTTCTTGAAATATGATATCGAGAAAGCATATGATCATATTAATTGGGAATTTATCACCAATATGTTGACCTCTGGAGCCGACTCTCTTCGATCTTTCATTACACGCTCAGGTATATATATATATATATGGAGGAATCATGCGTGAATTTTCCAATAATTCTTGCTTATTCAGGCTGAAGCAGCGCGAAGACAACTATTCTGTGGATTGTTGAAATTTCTTGTACCACTATTCTCCTATTGTTTTGGTGAGATGACGAAAAGAAGAAACACCCAAGAAGATGCAGGCGAAAGTGCTCCCTTGGCTAAGCGCCCGAAATTAGAATTTCATCCGGAGCTGAACCCTTGTGGGTTTGTAGAAACAGGCGTTGCAAATATTGTATCTTCAGCGAGTCTAGGCTGTAGACTAGATCTTACGAAAATAGCCCAGTCGTGCTGGAACTGTGAGTACAATCCCAAACGTTTTCATGCACTGATTTTCAGGACAAGGGATCCTCGTGCTACACTCCTCGTGTTTTCATCGGGCAAGATGATTGTGACGGGAACGAGGTCGAAAGAAGACTCACTAAAAGCTGCTGAGCACTTTTGCCGGATGATTAAGAAGCAAAACTATCCTGTCAAACTTGAAGAATTCCGGGTGCAAAATATAGTGGGGACTGCTAAATTAGAGTTCGAGTATTCTCCAGAAAGGCTGTGCGTAGCCCCTGATCACATAGACAGAATCACATACGAACCTGAGGTTTTTCCTGGCCTCATATATCGGATAAGAGAGCCCTACAGAATGGCTGTGCTAATTTTTCTTTCTGGAAAAGTTGTAGTTACAGGAGCAAAGTCTATCTTGGACCTAAATGCCGCCTTTGAACGCATGTACCATATTCTGAACGAGTACAGTAAAAAGTGATGCCTCCACGTTATTAGATTTAGAATCACAACTGACGGGCTATGGAAATATGACTGATTGATTCCTGTACATTGTAAAATCAATGGATCATATTGTATTTATTGGATATTTAGAATACCAAACTCCGGTCTTATCATACCAGTAGGTATTTGAAACCTATATGTTCAATATTTGAGTTTTAACCTATATAAAAATTAAACTATTATTTTTTAGAAGTTTTTAATGAAATTCATGCTCAACTATTATTTTATAGAAGTTTTTAATGAAATTCATGAGCATGTATGTTTTTTTTTTTTTTCAAAATGAAATTTTTCCAAAAAATGATATTAATATAATTTTTGATAACATATTCAGAAAAGAAATAATCTGAAACTGAAAAGTCTATTAATTAAGCAGAAATGTTTATACCTATTGGAGATGGGCACAATTAATGATCTTTTAATCTTAAATTATAATCTGATGGTTATGCATTGAAGATGCTGATATATTCTTAGTCGATTTTTTATCAACACATTCACCAGCAGCGAATTAGCGACTATACTAGTATAATTTTTGATAACATCTTCGGAAAAGGAACAATCTGAAACTGAAAAGTCGACTAACAATACAATGCCAAATCGGAGTTCGGCAAGGCTTATAGCTAAACTGCCCCACCAGATCTTAACACGAGGCCAAGATAAAAATATCCGAATACAAACAAAGACTTATTCTAGGGAAATATCCGCCAAATCATTGATTCAAATAAAAAGAATATCCGCCAAATCATTGATTCAAATAAAAAGAAGACGACAATCGAAATTACCAATTGTGGAGAAGTTAGAGGATAAATTAAAAGACGTCAACTTGGAAAGTAGAATAGCATTTTCGCCATCCCAAGTGTAGTAGGAAATCTTTCCGGTGATGGTTTGTGATGACTTGTTTGGATAATTGATCGAATTTTCTATTAGTTTTTCGGAAAATGTGTTGAAAATGCATGTTTTTTTTGAAGGTGGGAATCAATTCTTTAATTCTTATCCAAAAAGTGCATGTTGTTGAAGGTGGGAATCAATTCTTTTATTCTTCTTTTCTTAGTATTCATAGTTTGGAGGTTCCCTTTTTGTTTAAGCCATTGAATGACAACTTTGGAATCCCCTAGAACCTCAATATATTGAAGATTTAGTAACTTTGAAATAGTTACTAAATCTTCAATATATGTTTTTCTTATGCTACCTAAGATAACATCATCACACATAATTAATAAATTTAATATTTACAAAGGTTAATATATTACTATAAAGTGAAGAGTTTAGTGATTAAAAACAAAATATAAGGTAAAGTAATCATCTACATATTAAATTGCTATTAGTTTTTTAAGGCTTTGACATCATTAGATAACGACTCGATAATGACATGTGTCCCTACCATTATTTGCCACCTAAAATGACACATGGAACTCATACCACTTGACATGTGGCACTAATTTTCTCCATGGATCCCTATCAAAACATGTTAAATCAACATGGAACGTGGCACCACCACCATGTGACATGTGGACCTCCCACGTTGACTAACACGGTGTACGCATCATCATTGTACCCAGGGTTCACCCAACAGGGCACATACACCCTTCAATTGCCCATTGGTTGGGTGATGTCATCTGATGTCTTCTTGACATTACTCTCTCTACTTAGAACCTTAAGGGGAAGGGTGGAACGTATTCCTGGGAACCATTCCCTGTCGGTATACACACCACCGATCCATTGGACTTTGCTAGCACCACATACTTCATATATTACTCCCCGATAGTCGATGTTCTAGGGCATCGACCTACCCGGTGTCCGGATACTAGGTCTCTCCCAAAGGAAAATGAATGCAATGATACCTTGGGGTTCCATTACTCTGATACCCTAGGCATTAGTCTCCCTCCTGATCTTTGTCCACGAGATCAACAATTAACATTCTTCAATCCAGAGATTAGACGACTAGGATTTAGAGCACCCAAAAATCCCTCTTGAGCTTGTGATCAAATATCAATGGCCAATATCCTCTGGCATTTGGATCCAACAACTATGGTTCAACACATCGGTTCAAGAGTTTATGCCTGACTAGGGCTCACGCTTGACCTGTCAACCAATCATCTGCCGACACGTATTGCCCTCTGGACACATTGGTTTCCATGCTAGAAAATGACACGTCACCATGATGTCGACCCTTCTCCTGAGTTTGACATGTGGAACTCAAACCACGTCGCATTTTGCACCCTCATAATGCCAAATCACCTTGGCACGTGGTGCAATTATTACTTGACATGTGGAACGCTTAGATCTTGACACGTCTCTACCTCTTGTTGACTGGGTTACATCGCCCGATTGGCCTACAGGCATATGAGGCTTCCAAATCTCAATTCGACTTGGAAATCTTTTGGGGTCTGGTACTCCAGTACCCCGGGCATTGATTTCCCTCTTGAGATTTACTACAATATCTATAACTAAGATCACTTGTCCAGTCAAGGGGCATCAGGCTTCCCATCATAACCCTTCAATTAAAATCACTGATGATCTGAGATTTGATTGTCTTCTCATGGAGGATCGATGATGAGGATATGATGACCATCATATCTGATGGCTTAGGATTTAACACACCTAACCTAGGGTATCATCTCGATGAGGGACCCACATTCCACTCACCCACAAACTAAATGTCGATAATTATTTCCTTCGTGACATTGTGGCAATCGAGCTGGCACAATACGTCACTATGACGTATTTCCCCTCATTCACGCGTAAAGGTGAGAACCCCATGTGGGAACCTTTCCCACCAGGTATTGGGTTATCAGGTATCACAAGGTCCATGGCTTAAGCTTGACTCAAGTTCCAGTATCTCATAGCCTGCTAATCTGGTGGTTCCAACTACCGACCCTGGTAGTTCTAATAATGATCGAACAATTGTTTTCTAGCCTCTTGTAAATCCAACGGTCAATATCCACCCTCAATTCATATAGGGTTTCAACGGTTGACTACCCTACCTTTAGATGGTTAAGATCGACTCTCCTCCCCAAATCGACTACCACTGAAAATCGTCGACTTATGCTAGTATTATCAAAGGTTTAATTTTTGTTTTAGTGGTTTCACAGTACTTTGTTGAACCCTCTTGCTGGTGATCCTTCACTTGGCTTAGTCGGCTCTGTCAATACATTTACCAGCGAATCGTAAACCTAATACTGGACACTCACCTAAGGGTCCCAAGTCTTGCGGCCTTCCCAATTTATCAACATGGAAAAAATATATGGTTATTAGACTTCTTAGGCCTCTTATACAAAACATTACTAACAGCTTCATTTGACAGTGGAGGAGGGTTATATCACCTCATTTAAATCAACAATTTAGATCCAATTATTAACTTTTAATTCTAGTTTCCTCTCACAAGGAACCCATTACAACAAATATATTATCAAGCACACATGGATAATTTAGACTCTTGACATGTTATTTCAACTACATATTCTCACTCATCCAATCATTTTCCTTATGCTTGTTTGTGTGTTACCATGCAAATCTATTGATTACAAAGGCATGCCCAAATGCACATTACATAACATTAGGACTTATGGGTGGTTTAAGGATTTAATCCATATATACATGCATTTCTATCTATAAACACATGAAGAGGAAATACAACAATTCAATCCATCAACCAAGATTAAGCATTGATGATTACATTTACAAGAACCAACCATTTAATTGAATACAATCACATAAAGTATCGAAACTTCTTATTTGTTTTACAGTTGAGACCATCCAACTAATTGTGGGTGAGCACTTTTCCACCCAACCATAGGCTAAGATGCTCTCATCCTCAACACTCTGGACACCCCCATGCCAAGCCATGATATCACCATGGAATTCCTCTTATAGTCACAAGTTTACTCTCTTCGGGTTCCTTTCCCATTTCTCAACATTCTTATATTCTCTTTCTCAAGTTGACCTACATCTTCAAGAAGGGTTCCCTCCCTCTATCTCTATCTATTTTTCATAGGCCATAATCCTACTTTTCCTAATCAAAACTTCCCTTACATCCTACTCTTCTTCTTGAATCTCCCTCAAACTTATATGATGTTCTCTTTCATGCACACACCCTCTTCTCTTGTTGTCCCCCCTCATGTGTTGCCTCTAAGGAAGGTTCTCAACATGTCCTCTTCCTTGTATCAGAAGGAACCCATGGGTCAATCTAGATTTTCATAAAATGGTACCCTATTGTACTTGTGGTTGACATTTTTTATTGTCCTCACATGGTCTCCCATACCTGGATTCATGGAGGGTGGTTGGTTGTTCAACTACCATCCTCCTTCTCATTAATTGATTTTCCTTTAAATCAGGATAAATGGAAATAACTTTTATTTCCAAAATCAAATATTTCAGCAAGGAGGCTTGGGTCATCTTAACATGATGAATTCCCTCTCTATGTTTCCTCACTCTTCCCTCTATTGGTATCATGGCCAGTACTTTTAAGGCTTCACCCCCACATCCAGTTGGTTGGAATTCTTATTCAAATGAAATGCAATTACAATATGTGTATGCCATGACTTGGAAATCATCAACATGATTAATTACATATAATCAGGGTTTTAGAAAGGGGTATTACAATCCCCTCATCCTTCAAAAGGAACATCATCCTCAATGTTCTTCTGAGCAACACTTCTATTCCCTTATCTTTCAACTACTTCATTAATGCTCTCTTCTTCTTGGTTTGGTCCTTTCCTAGACTATTAGCATCTAACACATGCCTACATCCATTACCAACAACAAGCATATTAATCACAATTTTATGCATAAATATTTCATTGTTGTCTAGGATTTAAGAGAAAATATTCATAACAACACATCACTTATTTGTGCATTTCATGTATCTGCATCCGTATGGTTGTCATATTTACTCGACTCACTGTTTTTCCTTGACATACCCATTGTGCCCATGATTGTAATCAATAGATTACAAGAGTTATCAAAGTCTCCTCTTCCTTTCCATCACTCACCCTCTAGGCTCAGGCTCAAGCATCCCCTTCTCTGCTATACAACCCCTCGAGCGATCCATCTTTTCTGCCAAAGATTTCTCACACAAAAAGAGATTAAGAGACTTCACTAAGTCTTCTAGTTGAGGCACCCCTCTAACTTTCTCTTGTCAAGGAATCCCTTCAGCTCGTGTTACCACAACAAGAAATTATTTATGGTTCTCATGGCATATCACAGGGTTCTCATGTCCTAATAATAGTCATTTCCATGCTTTCTAGCTTGACAACCATCATCTATCCCTTTGGGATAGTTCTTTTATCTCCCTTGTATCACATACTTATAATAATCGTGAGATACTATTATCAATTTATCAGTAAAAATTATCTTTTAAATATGTTAACGACATATTTTTCATTGCATATTTCTAGTTTTCAGATATGTTCCATACATGAACCAAATTCCATAATCCATAGACTTCCTCCTCGGGGCAGTTTGGCTCTTTCATAACCAAAAAGTATTGGTCTTCCTTATGGACTTATAGCACTTCCATATACATGACCCTTCTTCTTGCAATTCCAACTTCACATAGCCAAACAAATTGGTAGTTGTCATGAACATTATACTTTGATTGCACACTAGCAGTGTATTCCAAACTATTTCAAAATTGTGCATACTAACAAACTAGTAACTTTTATCTATGCAATGACATAAAGAAAAATGAAATATCATTCCTTACACATGCATCATTTCATCATACCAAAATTTTCACACACAATGCACCATTGCATTAATTTTCGATTGATTATACACTCTTTCCATGGTGTGTCAGGAGTCAGCTAACCTCTCATCACATGGTTTTGTTTGTTCACATTCATTATTATAGCATGATTTTGTCTCCTTCTTTGAGTTGATCATGACCTCAAATCAACAAACATTTTATGA
Organism: Picea sitchensis; assembly: GCA_010110895.2. NCBI lineage: Eukaryota > Viridiplantae > Streptophyta > Pinopsida > Pinales > Pinaceae > Picea > Picea sitchensis. Next base: position 46,284 of record SNQJ01S0074359.1, read on the forward strand.
AATTAAATGTTTACATGAATGCATTCGAGTATTATTTCTTTGTTTCCATTCAGGGTGCCAATATTCTTGGTCACCCAATTTCCTTCTTTACCTTTCTTTAACTATGGTGGAGTACTGGAAGATTCTTCTTCTATAGTGGACATTCCTATACATTCCCACTCATGCAAACATCCATTTCCTCAATGCGTTAAATCATGTTGTGTATGAGAAATTTTGTTCCCAATCATCCTTGATTGGTCAATGCATTTATGACATAGTTGTTCATGAATTCTTTTCTTGCAAGGATTTTAATCATTCTTGACTATTAGAGGTTCCTCCCTCTATCCTTCAAGTTTCTCTTTCTCCCGAATCACTCCCCACTTGGTTGTCAATGACATACAATAGTCAATCATAATCATAAATATATCATCATGATATAAATCAATTCAGAAGAGATTGTTACCCAATCCCTTTCAAATCTCATGTCATATTGGCATGAAAACTTTATACCTGCCTCGTTTCCATTAGCCTTCTTATATTTATTCTCCACTTGAGGTTTTCCATCATTGCCATTTGTCCTCCCCCAACAACTCTAATTTGTTTCCTACACCTAACATGAATCATCACATCCACAATTATATCAACATTCATGTAAAATTCAAAGTGCATGTACCCTAGCATTTAATTCAATGAAAACATTTTGATATATGTTCCAACATATATGTGTGCATTCTATTATCTTGACCTCAATATTTTTGTGAGGATAAACAATGTTAGTTATTTCAGTTTTTTCTACAGTTGTACATCTACCAATATTCGCATGCCTTAGACATTTACACCCTGCATCATATCAGTCGTCTCATCCTAGAGAAACACAACAAACAACAAGGAAAGGAGTCAAGGGATTTTCCCTCTTTTTACCTCCTTTACACAATCAGAAAATTTTGGTTCTACTGAACAATTACCAAGGCCTTTCTACCTTTACATAACATGGTTTAGCCAAGGTCAATCGTATTCTTAAATTTCTCTTCATTTTACCATTTGTACTTTCATGGTACACAATTCTGCCAATTAAATCAGAGCTTTTAAATTGAGAAAAGTGTTCCTTCTTTTCTCATTTATTGCTTATGCAATTTATCCCTCTTGGAATCTTCCTTCTCCATTCATTGATCAGTCTCAGTCAAGTTCCTCTTGACTTTTTCCTAAATGTTAACAACATACTATAGCATCAACGATATCTCACAATTTAATTATGAATCATTGCAATTTCCACATTTACCAAAAGAAAATTTTGGATTGTTAAGATCATGTCACATGTCAATTCTCCATTCATGCATTATGTTTTAAAATGTAATCCATGATTCTTATGCAAACAAGATTTGTAGCCTACTGTCTACTTTTCTAGTAGTCATTTAATGTTATGTCTTTGTCCCATTAATATATTTTTCCTATAGATCCTCCATATGGAACCTTTTATCATGCAACTCTCTTGTTGCATTTTCGTCATTATATGAAATTATCTCAATCTATGAGTTAGCCTCAGCTTCATCATTTCAAAGTTTACCCAATATTTCCTAAGGAATATAAACATGTATCCTTATTATGCATTCCAAATACACATTCAAGCATGTATCTTTATGTTATCACCTTGTTTTCACACTGTTCTTTTATGCACTTAACCATATGCATCAACATATTTTGTGTGTCTACTGTTAGCACACTTTATAGTTTCATATGCATATTTATTTAAAATTATTTAACTCACGATTTGTTTAGAAGTTATTTACATAAAGTTATCAAAGGAACAATCATACTACCTTCTACGCATAACACCAGAGCATCCTTGTTCATTTACTCTTTCAACCATTTATACCAGCTCATTTTAAGGAAAGGAGTACACCTCCTTTAAGATATTATTTAAACAAAATAGTTCAGACCCTTCTACAAAGGGTCAACCATGCATCCATGGTATTTCCCATGTAGACAAGTACAAATATTGCCTCACATTTCACTTATTTAGACAATCTTACCATGCCTTTAGCCTACACATACTCATACATCATTTGGAAATTTCTATATCATATTGGATAGTTGGTTGTCATTACTTTCAACCCTTGGAGAATTCCAAAATCCATAGATATGTGGTTGAGATTGATGGTGAGTGAGTTGTCATTGATGGAGTGGTTGATGTTAGTAGATGTGATGGGTGCATTTGATGAAGTATATATGAAGCCCCAAAGGTATAGTTATGGTACCAAAATTTGGTTTAGGAATATGTACATGAGGGGAAATGTACATGCAAGTAAGACACTCATGGATGGATAGTCCTCGTCATGTCGTTTACGGTGATAGGTGGTATGCCATGTGGTTCCTCATGATTGAGGAGTTATGAGGTCATGAAGCTGGAATTCCCAAAGATAGGATAAGAAGCCCCTATGAATGCCCCAAATATGGCTTAAGAAGCCCCTAATTGGTTGCAAGTCATTAATGAAAGGGTAAAGTGGTTGTAAAAGGAAATTTCAAGAAGCCCTAAAGTTAAGGAAAGAGGTAACTTAGAAAAAGTGTATATACACCTCAAGAAGTCGCTCATAAGTACATTCACACACTCATGCTATTGAATATCTTATATGTGAGTAAGTAATTCTTATCTGAGGTAACTATGGAGATGTGAGGCAAATTTCATAGGTAAGTTGAAGTGAAGAAGGGATAAATTCCAAGGGAGGATGAAGTCTTGTGAGGATGTGTTCTAAGGTATGTTATTTATAGGTCAACCTACCATTTTTAATATAAATTTATTTATATAATGATTAAGATGGAGAAACTTGGAATCCATAGATAAGAAATATCAAGGTAATTATGGTATAAATTTCAGTTTCTAGTTCGTTGTATTGTCGGAGATACACTCTATTGAAAATAGGGTTTTTGGCTAGTCCTAAAACTAGTCTCAAACGTGTGTTTTGGGTAAAATAGTCATAACTTCTACATAAAGTATACAAATTCAATGAGACAAAATGCATTGGATTTATTACAATCCTTGGTATGTTTGGCATTATTTTTATATCCATATATCCAATATTATGCACATGGCAGGCTCTGCAAGTTTGATCTCTACAATAATACATAATTCAGCAAGGTCTGCCATTTTTTCTATAAATCCTTTTCTGGGATGTTCCAAGAAGTGAAACTTGGAGGAACTGCAGATACAATACTGAAGAATATTGGGTAAAAGTTTTAGAACTTTAGTCATTACAGGTATGAAGTTATGAATTTTTAAAGTTAGGGTTTATGATCAATCCAAACTCTCGCTAAGCGCCCAAAACTAGTATTTCATCCGAAGTTGAACACTTGTGGGTGTGTAGACGCAGGCGTTGCAAGTATTGTATCTTCAGCGAGTCTGGGATGTAGACTAGATCTTGCGAAAATAACCCAGTTGTGGAACTGCGAGTACGATCCTAAACATTTTCATGCACTGATTTTCAGGACAAGGGATCCTCATGCTACACTCCTCACGTTTTCATCGGGAAAGATGATTGTGATGGGAACGCAGTCGAAAGAAGACTCACTAAAAGCTGTTGAGCACTTTTTCCAAATGATTAAGAAGCAAAACTATCCTGGCAAAATTCAAGAATTCTGGGTGCAAAATATAGTGGGGACTGATAAATTTGAGTTCGAGTACTCTCTAGAAAGGTTGTGCGTAGACACTGATCAATATTTAAGTTTTAACCTGTAAAAAATATTTTGTTGACATTTTTAATGAAAAGTTTTTGGTGCCTAGATTTGGTTTCATACATACAGACATAAGTTCTAATTATAACATTGTATGCTGCTTATACCAACATCTTAAATATATTTGTATACCAATATCAAAATTATATTAGCATTCACTTCTGAAATTAAAATGTTGTATTCTAATTTATTTATGAAAATTATAATAATTATGAAAAAGATAGATAAAATTAATGAATTTTAAGTGTCAACAACTTAAAAATTCATCAGCATACACATTTTTTTTATGCCACACATAATAAGCTTAATAGTTACAAAGGTTAACATATTACTATAGAGTGAATAACTTCACTCCTTAAAATCAAAATATAAGCTCAAGTAACCATCCACATATCATATAACCGCTCAATAAATTTGATAATGTAACTTTATTCATAACCATATGAATAGAGACCATACAATTATTTCCTCCTATTCTAAAATAGGATGGTATTTGACTCTAGTCTTATTATTTCGGTTTTATATAAGTGTTTATTGCAATGATAAAGTATCTAAAGTCCCATGTGCAAGTACTAATTGCAATACTTAACTAATCCAAGGAGCTCATCCATAAGCTCGAGTCTCATATAAAAGTGCTCATGTTGGATCCCCATTAAAGATACTTGAGCTGAGTAGCTAGTAGAGAATGGTGCTTTAAATTCCTAACATGTTCGCGTGGGTATAAATATATAGATACAACCATATCAATAAAATAATGCACATAACTGCAAAAGGTTAGATGTAGATTTGGAAAGAACACTACTACTAGAGAGAAAACAAGCTGAGAATTGGTGGTCATAACTGACTACTAACTTCCAACAAAAATGTTCTCTATATCTAACTTCCAACAACAATGTTCTCTATGTAAAACACCCAACCCATTAAGTACCTTTTTAAAGGATGGGGTATTAAATTTCTTCTTCTCCTAATCACCCCAAAGCCTATTTTCGAGGACACCAACATGTTCTTCTTGTCGAGAGATTTTCAACCACTATAAGCTCAAAAGTAAGGTCTGGATCTAATGTTATGGCCTTTTGAATTTTTCAGGCCTTTATTAGCCAAAGGCCACCTCATCACCACATGGAACCCATGTAGCTCCATGTCACTTATGTCTACTAACAAGGCTCTCACGTTTCATACACATCACCTTATATTGTGACATGGTTATTGTTGTGAACATGAGCATGGAACCTTCCACCTGGCCCACCGGACTCTCGACTTATCGAGTCCCTGACCCTTCCAAACTTAGCCACTTTCTCTACATATTCTTCCAATAGTTGACATCATGAGGTACCGACTACCAGGGTATTGACCCATTGAGGTATCAACATACTAGCCCTCGGGTAAAACAATTCTCTACCACTTCATAACTTCAATCGCCTGGTTCAGTAGCCTATATGGCACCTCAGACACGTGACCTTGTCTTACACCACCACATGTTTTAACTGTCACATGACACATGGATACCCAAAATTCACTCATACCATCAAACCTTAGGTCCCAAGTATGATATCCTAGTCGGTGTCCTAGACAGTTGGCGCTTCCATAATCAACCACCTGTCATGACATGTGTCCCTACCACTATCTTCCACATGGCATGGCATGTGGAACTCATACCATGCAACATGTGGCACTAATTTTCTCCATGGATCCCTGCCAAAACATGCTAAATCAACATGACATGTTGCACCACCACCATTTTACACGTGAACCTCCCACATGGACTAACGCGGTGTACACTACATCATTGTACATAGGGTTCTCCCAATAGGGAACGTGCATCTATCCATTACCCATTGGTTGGGTGACATCATTTGACGTCTTCCCGACATTACTCTCTCTGCACAGAACGTTAAGGGGAAGGGTGGAACATGTTCTCGGGAATCATTCCTTATTAGCATACCAACCCACCAGAATTTTCTAGCACAACATACTTCCTATATTACTCATTGATAGCCTATGTTCTGGGGCATAGGCCCACCCGGTGTCGGGATACTAGGGCTCTCCCAAAGGAAAATGAATGTAATGATATACAGGGTTCTGGTACTCTGATACCCTAGGAATTGGTCTCCCTCCTGAGATTCATCAACGGGATCAATGATTGAGAGTACCCAATCCACAGATCAGATGACTATAATTCAAGGAGCCCAAAAATCCCTCTTGAGATTTTGATCGAAGATTAAGGGTGAGATCCTCTGGCCTTTAGATCCAATGACTATGGTTCAACACATTGGTTCAAGAGTTTACGCCCAACAAGGGCCCACACTTGACCTATCGACCAATCATATCTCGACATGTATTGCCCTATAGACACATTGGTTTCCATACAGGAAAACGACATGTCACCATGACGTCGAGCTTTCTCTTGAGTTTGACATGTTTCACGCAAACCATGTCACATTTCACTCCCCCATAATGTGAAGTCACCTTAGCACACACTCTAAAATATGTCACTTGACATGTGGATCACTTGGATCCTGACATGTGTCAACCTCTCATTGAATGGGTTATGTCATCGACATGTGTACCTTGCATACAAACTACCGAGAGAAGGTTGGAACCTTTCCTTGGAATCTTTCCCCATCAAGCTACTTGCATATCAGGCTTCCAAATCTCAATTCGACTTGGAAATCTTTTGGGGTTTGGTACTCTAGTAGCCTGAGCATTGATTTCCCTCTTGAGATTTACTACAATACTACAGCTAAGATCACTCGGTCGATATATCTGACGGCTATCATTTAGAGGTGTCGACGCAATTTTTTAAGCCCATATTGGTCCGCACTTAACATGTGGGTGAATCAACTTCTGCCATGTGGCATCCTCATTCACGTTGTCTTCCTTCGTTGCTTTCATGTCACATGTGGCATCACCTCCCTGCTCATGCTTATATATATAAAGGAAGGGAACTAAGGGTTGGAACCCTATCCCATCAAGGTTTCTTTCATGTCACATGTGACATCACCTCCCCACTCATGCTTATATACCCTATCACTAGGCATCGGGCTTCCCAACATAAACCTTTAATTAAAATCCTCGATGATTTGGGATCCAACTGTCTTCTCATGGAGGATCAATGATGAGCATCTGATGACCCTCAAATATGATGGCTTAGGATTTAACACAACCAACCCAGGGTATGACCTCAACAAGGGACCCACATTCCACTCACCCACAAACTAAATGTTGACAAGTGTTTTTCCTTGTGACACTGTGGAAATCAAGCTAGAAGGATAAGTCACTATGATGTCTTTCCCCTCATTCACACATAAATGTGAGAATCTCATGTGGGAACCATGCTCACCAGGTATCAGGTTATCATGTATCACAAGCTCCATGGCTTAAGGTTGAACCTGGTTCTAGTATTTGATAGCCCGCTAATCTGTTGGTTCTAACTACCAATCCCAATAGTTCTAATAATTACCAAACGATCGTTTTCTGGCCTCTTGTAAATCCAACAGTAAACATCTTTCCTCAAGTCATATAGGGGCTTCAGAGGTTGACTAGCCTACCTTTAGATGGTTAAGATCGAATCTCCTCCCCATATCGACGATCACTGAAACTTGTAGATTTATGCTAGTATTGCTAAAGGTTTAATTTTGGTTTTAGTGGCTTTACAGTCCTTTGTTGCACCCACTTGCAGAGGATTATTCAATTGGCTTCCTTGGATCTGTCAATACATTTACCAGTGAGACATAAACCTAATACTGGACACTCACCTAAGGGTTCCAAGTACTACGACCTTTCCAATTTATCAACAATGAAAACATATATGGTTATCATCCTTCTCAGGCCTCTCATACACAACATTACCAACAACTTCATTTGAAGATTTAGGAGGGTTATATCACCTCATTTAACTCAACATAGACTTATTTTTTAACAATGTTTGGCCACACTTTGGCCCTCCTATTAGCATCATCTCTGATTGTTATTCTCATTTTCTCATCACCTTCTTGAAACAATTATGGGATTTACTAGGTTGTCAACTCAAATATTCTATTGCTTTCCATCCCAAAAAATACGGCCAAACTGAGGTAGTTAACCATATCATTTTCCATTCTCTTTGCATTCAATTTGCCAAAACCAAACAGTGGGATACAACCATCCATGTCATTCAACATAGTTATAATCGTGTTGTACATATTTCTACTAGGATCTCTCCTTTTGAGGCCTTCTTTGGATTTCAACCTTTATCCCCTTATGAAATTCCTCTCACCTTGTATCCTCTTGGCACTCCAAACCCATAGAAAGAACAAACATCCACCCTTTCATTTTTGTAGAATCTAGTAGGCAAAAATTCCCATCTCTGAAGCGCTAAAGGTAGCCAAACAATGCTACAAATCCTGCCATGATGCTCATTGTTCCCCTATGGTTTTTACTCCTGGTGATAAATTATGGTTTTACATTGAATGACAACGTTTGAAATTCCAATGCCATCACAAACTCATGCCTCTCCCCTAAGGCCCTTATACTTTTATCCAACATATTGGGATCAATGCTTATCACCTTGACTTCCCACCCCAACTAGGAATTCATGGTTTGGTGAATGTGAACAATATTAAACACTATGAACCCCCATTTCTAAAGGATAATTCCACAGTCTCTCATCCTGTCAAGTTAATCCTTGATTTCTATCCTTTATTTCTACAAGACACCTTACTTGACACTTGCCATATCTCCATCCATATTCAATATCATACCTATTACCTTTGTTGGACGCACAGGTCAAACTCCTACTCAGGATAAATGGTTTTTGAAAGATGCCATGTACAAGCATTTTCCTCATTTACTGATAGAAGTGGGGACACTTCCCGGCTTAAACATGGAGGAATTGGGAAAACAAATCAACATCCATGTGAATCCCAAGGAAGGCACAGTCCCGCAACCACTTGGATTCTTGGAAGGCTCATTCTCTTAGCTTATTGGAGGACAAGAATAGCTAGCCACAAGTCCCAAGGAAGTAGTTGATTAGATCTAACTAACTAGTTGTAGGTTGACCCATTCAAGTTATCATGAAATAACACACATACACACACACACACACACACACACACATAAACCTACCTCATATTCTAAATAAAGATATGGTCATTTTTCTCTTAGTTTGGTTATAGTATTCATGTTTTCATGTTCTAGTTAAATTCATGGGTATTGTTATTGTAGATCATCAAAGAAAAATAGATGGAATATATCTATGAAAGAAAACAAACAAATCAAGATAAATGGAAATATAGTTGTGTAAAACAAATAAAAAGAATCACAATTGAAAAATAACAATAGTAAATAAACCTTTATTGGTACACAACCCAAATATGTCATCTAGGAACCAACAACAATTTTATCATAGTTGCCACACCTCCAACCTTGAAGAGAACACCGCTTTAGAAGGAGTGGGGGTATGTTAGGGTCCTACCTTGACCTTCCTTCTTAGGGATACTTAGAAGTCAGATAATTAATGTACGAGACCATCTTATTTGAATACAACCCACTAGGTAGTTGGTGTTTGGTTAATTAATGTACAAGGGTCATCCTTACATAATACAGGCCACTAGGTAGTAGGTACTCATTAATGTTGGGACAACTAGTGGTTAAGGTTTGGGTAGTGAGAAAATATTTTCAGATGCATAAAGTTATGCAATACTTAACATGTATTATCGTTCTATTGGAGTTTTTCTCATTTGAAAGTTGATATGAAAAAGCATGTGAACATTTTTCTCTTTGTAGATTATTAATTTATAGGTTGTTATTTTGTAGGTTCAATAATCTTGTTGTTTCCTTTTTACATTCTAATTTATTGCTAAATTACTTCACATGTCACTCTTAATTTTTTGTTTATTCCATATAAGAACACTACAACTTTTATGGAACATAAAATCTAAGGTGTATATAATAATAATAATAATAATAATAATAAATATTATTTTAAGGTCATGGCTTAGCCACACCAAATTGATGTATGATAATGTTTTGTTTGTCAGAAAAGAGACCTCCGTAATGTATTGATTTGACTACTTAGTGTTCTTAGGTGTACATACCCTACCCCCATTTAGATCCCAACTTATGACCTCCAAAGAAAAAACACCCATACACACATAAATTTATGTAAAATATAAAATTACTTAAGTTATTCATATTAATTTATCTCTATGAAAAACACTTCCAAATATATTAATTATAGATCAAAATGAAGAGAAAATGTTAAACTTCATAATTTAAAAAAAAATAAAAAATGCTTATCACTCATTAGGAAATTACCACACTATAAAACATATATATAATCTTAAACATAAAAATACAAAATTAACTATTAATTACCATAATAATAATAATAATAATAATAATAATAATAATAATAATATATTTTCACTTACTATTTTTTACCTTTACTTATAAATTCATATTAATCCCTTTACTTATAAATTGATATTAATCTAAGTTTATAATCATAGCCTCCAAAGGCACCTTACCCAATATGAGGGAGATGTGTAATTCTTTCCATTCTCAATATGAGTTCACACATTACATTTAAAAAACATTTCAATGTTCCACATAAATAAAATATTTCAATGTCTACACTAAATAAAATAACTTTATATCAACTTCATAATAATAATAATAATCTTATTTCAAGGTCATTGTCAAGCCAAACACCAAATTGGTGTATATATGTTCCCAACATGAGAGAGATGTGTTATTACTTGAGTGCTTAACATGGAGTTCACAGGTAACATTTAAAAAAATATTAATAACAAAAAAATATTTCAAGGTTAGTCATAAATAAAATAATTCAATCTCTACCTTAGTAAAAAATTTCAACATCAACTTTATATATATTATCCATAGAGAAATAGAAGTGATTTTTTTTTTATGGTTTCTCCATCATCATCATCATCATCATATATACCTGTGTATATCTATCTTAACTCCAGATCTATCATGCTCCGACAGAGAGGAGGTCCCTAGTGCTGCGTTTGAGGCTAGATGATAGATCCATAGTTAAGATAGATCTATAGTGGTCTTAGCCCAAATAAATATTTAGTTTTCCTTAACCCTTAGACTTGAAACTCAAACTAGATATACATAAATGTATACAAATGGATACAAGAAACACATAAAATTAAATCACAAGAAGGAAATAAATGCTCGCTTATCTTTTAAGGTGAAATGATCTTTTAGTGAGTATATTTGTCAACAAAAAACATTTCATAGCCTCCTAATTTTATCAATAACAAAATTTTAACTATTTATAACCAATTACCTAGTAAATTTTTATTCAATAAAGTAAACCCTAAAAACTTATTAAGAAAAAATCCACATATATTAATTGACTATATTAATTAATTGAATCTTAAATAATTCAAACTAATGAAATATTAATTAACTAACTTTTAATTGACTATGAATTTTATGAGGGGATGGGATTACATGATTGTGTGGAAGTGTAGAAGTGTAGAAGAGAGCTTTGAAAGGCTTGACAAAAAATAGAGGAGGTGCATATTCTCTTGGAGGAGGACCTTCATAATATCACCCTCCAAGAGGATGCAACTCGGTTTGAGATGGTGGTTGGAAAGGGGGAGGAGTATATTGCTAGAGGGGCTCGAGTCAGACCTTGAATTCAGTATATCGAGGAGGGTGATAAGAGATTTAAGTTCTTTTTTGACTTATTGAAGAGGAAAGTTGTGGCTGACAGGGTTATTGGTCTACACAAAGAAGATGGGACTCTTGAGGAGAACCCAATAGAGATTCAAGATATGTTTAGTGGTCACTTTCAAAACATTTTCTCTCACTACCACTTCTGAGATTTAGTTGTTGCTATTAGGGATTATTTCTTTAGAGTGGTGTTGCTCAAAGTATTGATTGGATATTGGGATAGATTGGAAAGATATTTTTCAAAGGATGAATTTTTCACTGCATTGTCTTCAATGCAAAATGGGAAGTCCCCGGGTATTGATGGTCTTCCTTGTGAGTTTTACAAGAACATGTGGGACACGGTGAGGGATAATCTTCCAATGTTGCACATGAGGTATTTTCCACATGGCTTCTTTCATAATCGCTTAATCAAGGACTAGTCAATATTATTCCAAAGAATACAATTAGATATTCTATTGGTGGGTGGCGGCCAATAATTTTATTGAATGTTGCTTACAAAATTATGGCCAAGTATTTAACTAGGAGAATTCAAGACGTGGCCCGAAAAACTATCCACTGAGAGCAGATAAGGTATGTACATGGACGATTGATTTTGGATACAATCTTGTTAGTTTGGGAGGCCATGTATTGGGCAACAGAGTCTAGTTAGCAGGAAGTCTTCCTAAAAATTGATTTCGAGAAAGAATATGATCGTATTGATTGGACGTTTATCACCAATATGTTGACCTACCTTGGGTTTGGCCAACTTTGTGTTGGTATGAGTAACACATTTTTTACATGTGCCTCTTCTCCTTTTTCATTTAATGATGTTTTGTCCCCTAGCATCCATCTCCATAGGTCTATTAGCAAAGGGTTCCCTTTGGTCCCTTATCTCTATGTTTGGACTGTTGATTCTCTCGGAGATTTATTGTAGGCATATTGTCTTAGGGTTGTATCAGAGGTATTTCTCTCCCTGTTAAGAGGAAATGATTAAAAATAATTTTGTGGATGACTCTCTTTTGTCAATCTATATTCATGAGAAGTCCATGTTAGCTTTCATGGATTTTTCAATTTTTTGTGAGGCTTCAAAGGAAATTGCCAGTGATTACAAGATATAATATTGGTTAATTGTTATTGATGATCATACCATGTGGTTGTCAGTTGTTTGGAAGTTTTTCCATCTAGGGGTTATTGTGCTATATCTTGGCATACCATTTGGGGTAGACATATCTCATGTAATGTGGGATTGGTGCTTGGAAAAATTCAAATGTAAGTTACTTTTTTGGAAGTGCAAAGATCTTCCCTTTGCTGCTAAGGTCAAAGTGGTGAGCAAGATACTTCGAGATTCCCACATTTACTATGTGTCTCCTTGGATTCCAATCAAGGTGTAGTTTCATCGATTGGAACAGATTTTGCGCTCGTACCTTTGGGTCAAGTATGGTGGGGCTTTTGGTCTCCCCATGGTCCCTTGGGTATTATGTATCATGCCCAAGGATAAGGGGGGCCATGGGATGATTGATGTGGAGACCCAAGGAAATAGTTTGGCTGCTAAATGGGTTGTTAGGTGTTTGGAAGGATCATGTCCTTGGTAGGTTTTGATGCGACATAGATTGATTTCATCCCAACATGTTGGAAGACTAAAGCATTGTTTTGATTTATGTGATATCATCTCTAATCCTCATAATTTCCATATTTTAGGGTCCTTCATATTCATGAGTATTTGGACATCTTGGAGGAGGGTAGACAGATGCTATCCATGTTTCATTTATTTTCGTTTATATGCCTCCGAATGGTACGCAGATGCTAGATATGCCTTGTGATTGGTGGGATGAAGTTGTGATTGTAGATGTGACCTTTATACATTTCTTTTGGTGAATTGAGCATACAATCAGAATGTGCGGACCAAAGGAGTGAGTTTTTGGCATTATCCCTATAGCTCTGCATTCTTGTTTGAGTTGTGTAAGCAGTGAATTGGCCTTCTCAAGTGTGCAATTTTGGTCTGAAATGATTGTAGAAGCCATGTGAGTTCATGGCTGAAAGAGATATAGGATCAAAAGAATGAATATAATATGTGCCTGTGCTATAGTTTAGAGGTTACAACACATCGAATTGCAACTGATTTCAACAAGGTAAAGAGGGTTCTCCTAGGATGAGGGAACCTCGATGTGTTCTAAAGATGTTTGAGGAAACAACATGAGACATTCTCCCCAGAGGGTCCTGTGTGGACTAGTAGGGGGAATGTGGAATTCATATTGACGTGCCTCAGATGGTCAGATGAAGGAACCAAGACATTAGTTTCATGAGGAAACCTATCTATATGTATTGTGAGACATTGAGTCCATGAGGGAACCTTGCTATGTATTAGACATTGATTTCATGAGGAAACCTTTATATGTCAAATAAGGTCCAAAATGACATTCCCTTTAAGAGGGAGACAATTGATCCAATTGATCCTATAGTTGCATTTAATGTTTCCAGAGATATTGCAGTAGGTTGGAAGATACTTGCATGGGCTCGTCAGACTTTGTAGGAGGCAGAAGGACATGAAGCTCCTCATGGTACCTTCCGAGAGAGCAAGAGACCTCAAAGATATTCGTGCTATGCCACAATTATGAGCCACATCATTGATTATGAGCCTTCATGTTATGAGGAGGCATCTAGTCAACTGGTATGGAGAGATGCCATGATGGAGGAGTATCAGTCCATCATGAAGAATGATGTGTGGGATATTGTTCCGAGACCTGGAAGGAAGTTTGCAATGACTTCCAAATGGATCTACAAGCTCAAACATACAGCTGATGGAAGCATCGAGAAGCACAGAGAAATATTTTTTGCTAGAGGATTCTCTCAGGTGGAGGGAATACATTATGAGGAGACATTTTCTCCTATTGCTCAATACACTTCTATCCAGATGATTATTTCCCTCGCAACATCCATGGGTTGGAAACTACATCAAATGGGTGTGAGGAAAACTTTTCTCAACAGAGAGATTGAGGAAGAAGTATACTTCAAGCAACCAGATGGTTTCATGATACATGAGAAGCAGTTTCATGTGTGCAGATTGAAAATGGCCTTGTATGGAATCAAGCAACCACCTCGAGCTTGGTATACAAGGATTAATGGAAACCTGATGATTTTTGGGCTTCAACAAAAGTGTTGTTGATCCCAACCTATACTACAAAACTATTAATGGTGAGGCCTTGATTTTGGTCCTCTATGTTGATGATTTATTCCTCACAAGTACATAGAGATTTATTATTGAAATGCAAGTATGCGTTGGCCTTTGAGTTCGAGATGAAGGACCTTGGTAGGATTCACTACTACTTGGGACTAGTGGTGTGGAAGAGAACTGATGAGATCTTCCCGAGTTAGGGGAAGTACACAGTTGAGATATTGAAGAAGTTTGAGATACTGAACTTCAAGCCCATGGCTATACCAATGATGACACATCTAAAGAAACTAAGTGTGTCTTCTTTCAATTTTGACGAAATTCATCTAACTCTGTACATACAGCTGATTGGATAATTGATATATGTGATTAACACCAGCCCAAATATTTGCTATGCAGTGAGTGCACTTAGCCAATTTATAAGTCAGCTGAGATATACACACTAGATTGTTGTGAACTATGTCTTGAGATACTTGCAAGGCACAGTTCGACATGGTCTGAGATATACTTCCAGTATTGATATGATATGGCAGGAATATATTGACTCTAATTGGGCAGGGAGCATAGTGGACAGAAAGAACACCTTCAGGTGTTGCTTCACTTTGGGATCTTCCATGGTTTCCTGGTGTAGCAGGAAACAAACTTATGTGGCTTTGAGCACAACAAAAGAAGATTACATTGCATTAAGTATGACAGTCCATGAAGCAGTGTGGCTTCACGAGGTCCANATCAAGTACCATTACATCCAAGACATGGTGCAGAGGAAGGAAGTATTTGTGCAGTACCTTCCTATAGATGAGCAGGTTGCTGATGTTCTTACCAAACCAAGACGAAGTTCAAGTACTTTCGTGATAGACTTGGCATGGCAGAGAATGCCTCCCACACTGAGAGGGAGTATTGATGTTTGCAGCTTCCCGAGACATTCTCTAGATCGTACTCCTTTGTGACTGAGTTGATTTGATCTGTGATGACACTTATCCGAGA
>SNQJ01S0074359.1:63109-77308 GCA_010110895.2 Picea sitchensis
TGAGAGGGAGTGTTGATGTTTAGACAACATCGGGAAGACATTCTCTAAAGATAATAATTAATAATACAATTATTATTGATTATTAAATATAGTATATTATAAGTAAATGATAATAATAAATAGTTGTTGATTATTCAAGGGACACATCCGTTCATGGATGATCACCTTATGTTCCCTATATATGGATCACTCATTATTGTAATGATATATCAAATATCTTTCATATCATATATGATGTAAAACCAACAAGTTCATCGGAAGTGGTTAGGAAGTAAAACATGTTGGGATTAGCTAGGAGTCCAATTTGAATTTGGAAGGAAGAGGGTACTTGCATATCTAACCTCCCTCATTTTTAGGCAAGGAGGCCTAGCAGAAATAATACTTTCTTCAAGAGAGATCTTTTGGATTCAAATTCTCATTCTTGGAAGACTTGGGGTTCTGTGGTTCGAGAGTTTGAATTTGTTTTGTGGATCGACTCTAGATGGAGATTATTCGGCTCATACCCCAAAAGAATAATTTTAAGATGAATATTGATATGAATGGGCCCCTTTGGAGAGATTGGGAGTGGAGTTTTGGACATCCCTTGAACCAATATGATTCTTGCAATCTCTACTCCATTTTGCATCAGTGACATGAATTAGGTCCCATTCTCAATGCTAGGTGGATTTCTACTGATGTAGAGAGCCTGTGGATTTAGAGGTTGCATGGTGTATGGTTGATTCAAGCTTCCTATAAGATCTGAGTTTTTTCTTGATTGGTGATATACCAAGGTCTCCCTTCTAAAGTTAGGCTTTCCAAAAGTGATCTTTCTCATGGCCTTTTCTCCTCTTTCTTGAAGTCTGAATTGGTGAAGCATATTTTATGGGAATGCACCTTTGCAAGATCTTGTTGGGCTCAAGTTCAATCTTAGATGGAAAACATTCTTCAAGTGCATTTTCATTGGTGTGCACTTAGTTTTGTTTGGTGATTCCATATCAGTGATCCGAGATTCCTTGGCTTGTATTTAGAACTATTTTTGATAATAAAGTTATTTCTCACTCAACTTTTTGGCAATTATGGTGAGATATGTAAGTATGTTTGCAAAAAGAACATTAACTATTAGAGATGCACAATTGTTAGATCCCTTAGCTTATTCTGATTTCATAATTGTTTTAGTATCCCTTAGAAAGAGATTATGATGTTCATTTTATATACCCTTCTAGTTTTTTTATGTCTTTTTAACCATTCATAAATAATTTATAAGTAGTATCTTTTGAGAAAAACAACAACTAAATGAATTAACATAGTGAGATTAATGTAAGAATGTAACAATTAAGATAATTTCTATACAATATATGTCCCCAAAAAAATCATACACCACTTAAATTTATGGAGTTTTACTGTTCCATATCACCGAAAATGATAAACACCACTTCCACATTGTAACATCCTTGGTCTGTACATCTATTTCAATAATTCATCCTTGTATTTAAGATATTCAACCCTTGAGGATTGTGTATTTGTCTTTTTTTTTTTTCATTTTGAAAATGATCTTCCCCTTCCATTGAAATCTATGTCGAAGAAAGTAGAAATATCAGGTGGTCAAGAAAGGAGCGCATCGATCAGAAAACTGCAAACAATCAAGCATCTGCATAATAATATACCATTGTCTGAGGTAGGCATTCCCATGCTCAGATTACAAAATGTCAAGTGAGTCATGGACAATAAATTACATTGTTGATCCATGTCATTATGAATTGGCATAGCCACCAAGGATACACTATGGATCTATCCTGCAAAAGAATTCAAATTCGGACATAGCCACGAGACATACACAATGGATCTATGTGTAATAACTAATTCAAAAATACTCCGTCACAACCTGGATCAAAATGATGAGATCTAGGGTATTGATTTCTATCGTCTTTAGGTATGAATCTAGCCATGTGATTACAGGTGTCGAAGTCGAACATGGTAGAAACCACTTTATTACCGGTCAATAATGAAAAAAGTTAACAAGTGCGAGGGAAATCACCTTTAATGTTAATGACTCCCAAGGTACCCAAGTACAATCCAACGAATGTGAATAAATGATATGGAGTTGAACATTTGATGGAATTTCCCAATTAGGGGTCAATGATGTGAACCCATTGTTGAAAGCGAAGGAGCCTACCATTGAGGCATTCATGCTCTAAGGTGCTAAATGATTTCTAAGTCTTGTTCCCAGATAATGTGTTGAATTCGACATGAAAATACTCTTCCCAGGAGGGCCTTGATGTATCCCCCATCAATGAAATGAAATATGTAACATATTTGAGGTAGATCAGAGCATGAAGTCATTTGGAACTGACACAGGGAAGGATGACATGGTAGAAGATTTATAACTGTAGATGGCCGACTTGATAGAAGTCTTGTTTAGGTTGGACTTCTATTGAACATATGAACGACACGACAATGGTCTTGGCAACATTGACTCAAGGAGGACCCAACATATGAACTTGTGGATGGTCAAACGAGAGGAAAATGGATTTCTCAACCCAGATGCAATGACGAAGGGGGCTGTCATGTTCAAGAGAGACTATTATTGCCACTAACACAAATACAAAGACACATTTCTTTCCCAATTTCCCCCCACCATTTCTGGAGATTACCTCTTTAGTTTATTTTTACGCAAGATTGAGGAGGATAACATATGCTTGTAAATGTAAGCTCATCCTTCAGACGAGTCCCTCGAAGTATGTTTAATGAACCATAAGAAGGAGTGGTTCGATCCCATATGGGTCTTTCGATGTTTGTTTAATGATTCCAAACAAAGAAAACTCAGGGGTTTGACAATTTTAGAGAGTTTGAAAAACACTTAAAGAGAACTCCAACAAGTCCTTTTTCATAAATTAATCTGACGAGACCGAAAAAGTGATAACCTACCACTCATTATATGTTTTCTTCAAATAATTTTATGAGCATGAAAAAAACAAGGTCAGTCGGCCATATTTTCATGTTTAGGGAGTGTGAAATTATATTAAAGGATACTCCATAGGTTTCATTTTCCGTGTCACCATCACGAGTTCGAAAGAAAAAAAAAGATTACTCGATTACATTCTCATGGTTTCACGAGCATGAGAAATAATTAAGACTTGCTCAGAGTTATTTCTTGAAAAAACCCTAAAAGGATCTGTACATGCAAAAATATATAAAAACAAACCAAAAAAGGGGTGGACCCTTGTTCCAATGTCCCATCTCTAGAATTTTCAATCTGCAAAAATCAATCACTTGTAAAGTTGTTAGGACTTTAGGGTTTGGATAAAGCATAAAAATAATATAATATGCAAATGAAAAATGATAAAAGTCATTAAAATAGGTAACAAACCACATTTTACCATTTCATTTGTAACTTTGCCCAAATATTTCTCCAAATCCCCTTTTCACCTCGATTTTCAACTATTGATTGCGGAGTGAATGATAGATCATTTTACAAATTGTCTGCGCTAAAGAGGTAATCTCCTTCTCCTTCATCTTTTCATGGATTCAAAATTGATTTTCATTGGTTAAAAATGTGTTATTGGGTTAGTTTTGGGGGGATACCTGCGCATTGAGATCGTCGCAGTTGCCCCATATCGTGCACTACGATGATCTAGGATCATTGTAGGTGACCCTAAAGGTTGGGTGCAATGATGTCCCACTATACAATTGTGCATGCCTGCGACATCCACAACCAAAAACTTAAAATAGACGAACCCAACAAGAAAAAAACCACAGGAAATAAATTTATGTTTCTAATCTCATCTTGTGGTTCCTTGGAAGGTTTTCCTCGGTTAATATGTTGGAGTGGCGTGAATGAGAGCATGGAGAAGAAGATTAATTCACCGGGAATGACCCGGGAACAGTTATGTCCCTCCGACAGTGTGGGTTACTAAAATTCTTCAAGATTTAGATCATGAGGGCCTAGTTGAGACTACTTAAGTACTTGGTTCACATGTGGGATGTGGATGAGAAGGAATTTCATGTGGGTGCCCACACACTCACCATATATATTGAGGATATCTATTTCCTGACAAGACTATCTCATCATGGTTCATGGGTGACACTTATAGGTAACAGGGGCAGTGGTGAGCCTATGAACTACTATGTCCGCCATCATTCTATGTCAGGTACCGAGAAACATAGCGGTACGGTAGCTATCAGGGATGTCCAAGATTTTCCTTTGCGAACTATCCTCTATACTATTACTCACATGGAAGGGAGTGCAACTCCCCACATGGCTCTATAGAGACATTTTCATTATGCAATGGAGTGTATGGAGCCCATGGTTATCAACTAGTGTGAAGGGGTCCTAAAAAGCATGAAGAAACAACTTACCAAGTGCATAAGTGGTGGGTTAAAACAATTTGGATATGGGTCTATTTTGGTATCCTTCTTCCTGGAGAGGGTTCCAGTCCTACGCCTACAGGTGGAGAGGGGTATACCCGCTCCACAAGATCAAAGGATGAAGAGGTGGGTAGATATCATCTTCCAATGTCTGAGGACTCAACTGATCATGGTTGAAGATTATGCATATTCTGGGGTAGACTTCCATGTAGATCCAGACGGGTCCGAATGGGGGGACATAGGTAAGAATTGTTTTTTTTTATATAATGTTTTTGTTATTTTAAATGTATAAGATTTTTTTTGTGTTTTATAAGTCCAATGACTAATCAAACGCTCTCCAACAATGCAGATGTGGGATATTATCATTCGCCAAGATCATCCCCCATCCATAGGCGAGGGGAGAGAGGTGTTGTAGCAGGCATAGCTACTGTCGATATCGAGGCCATAGAGAAGAATATGGAGGGAATCCCTATGAACGTCCATGATGCCACAATAGATGATATTATTAGGTATTACCAATGCCACACAGTGGACGTATCTGCATCCATCAGTCGACTACTTCGTAGAGTAGAACAGGCAATCACTTGTTATATTGAGAAACATCCATGATGCTTGTTGTGTATGGAGCCATCTTCTTCACATTTTTGATATTTTTGTCTTCTAACAAAAACACTTTTTGTAAACTTTTATCGTTATTAATATAAGGCTTCTACTAGCTTACTTGATTTTGTAAAATGTGTGAATGGATTTTATAAATGTCTCAAATGTTTGTTTAACAAATAATTATCCAATGCATCTGTCAATGTATTTAGACATCTAGGAATGTGTTGATATTCAATGTAATCAAAATAACGTTCCAAGAGGGGAATTCGTAAATATACCCTTAACAAAGTAGGACTTCAGATAGAATAAACGTTACTCAATTGTAGTACTACTAACTGTGAATCAATTTGTATAATAAGATGACGGATTCCAAGTGAAACAACGTCAGTTAACAACTCGATAAATGCATTGTATTACACAATATTTTTAGTTGCACGACCAAGGAAAACACCATGTAGACTGATTAATTCATTTGTAGGTGCATATATTTCCCAAGCAACAGACGCTAAGTTTTGAGTACTGCAACTAGCGCCATCAACAAAGAAAATGTAGGGTAGAAAAGACACCGACATCTGGAAACCAAGAACAGTGCAAGGTAAGAAGCCGAAAGGTGGAACCAAAAACGAAAAAGCACACAAAAGTATGATACACTAAAAATACACATCACTAATGATTTAAGCATAGTACTTCTTTAAGTAAAGCCCATTTCTAGGTTCACTTAAAGGAATTCCATCATGATCCACCAAACCATAAGCCCCTTTCTCCAACACTCGTTTCACAATATAAGGAGCCTGCCACATGGGCTCGAATTTACTGGCCCCTAGTAAAGCATGATCTTGGTCGTAAAGAAGAGCTAGATCACCTTTATAAAAAACACGTGGTTTGACATGCTTGTCATATTGAACCTTGACACACATTTTCTGAGTTTCAATAACTAAGGAAACATCATGAAGAGTTTCATCTAATTGCATCAAATAAAAAAGATGTTCCTCCTCAATAGAGGTGTTATGGAGAAGTTCGACAACTAGTTTCAAGGATGGGATCTCACATTCAATCAGAAAAATTTCTTCGATACCGTATACTAACTAGAAAGGTGTGAACCTCGTGGAAGACTTAACAGATGTCCAATATTCCCACAATGCTGAGAACAACATCGTGTGCCAATTTGAGTTATGAAGATCGACCATCCATCGAAGCATAGTGGTGAGGACTTTATAGATTGATTCAACCTAGCCATTGGCCTGTGGATAGTAAGGTGTTGAGTTTTCATGGTGAAGACCTAACTTCTCAGTGAGTTAAGACATCATGAAATTGCAAAAATGACTACCATGATCGGTAATGATAGCTTGAGGGACACCAAACCGAGTAATGATATGATTGAATATGAATAATGCTGCAGTTTTCCTGGTGTTATCAAATGTAGGCATTGCCTCGACCCTTTTAGTGAAATAATCCAAAGCTACAATAATGTATCGATGCCCCCCGACCGACGGAGGCTTACATGTCATGAATTCAATGATTTCGTGAATGGACCAACAAAAAATACAGGGTGTAGGGGAGCAAAATGGGATCGAATCTTATTGTTGTAGGTTTGAAAAGCATGGAATTTTTGGACAACAGTAACACAATCTTTAAACAATGAAGGCCAAAAATAACAAGCTCGTAAGATCTTTTGGGAAGTGGCATACCCAAACATATGACTGCCACATGCTCCAGAGTGACATTCATTCGAAGCTTTCTCATCTTCATTGTAAGTGAGACATCGTCAAAATATGGAATCAATACCATGAAGGTGAAGGGTATCTCCAAGGATAATGTATTGATGAGCTTGATAATGGATACAACGACAATCTGTACTAGAAATATCAGGCCGAAAATTTTGGGTCTGGATATAGATGATGATATATTCGTACCATACATCGTCAGAACTAATTATAAAGAGGGATTTGTTAGGTAAGGAATCCTCTGCCACGGTTTCTGTCTCAGTAGAGGGAAGGTCACATATCAAATCAGAAAAAAACAAATATTTCTTTGACTTGGCATGATCAAACTCCAAATCAAACTCTTGGAGAATAACCATCCATTTAGAGTACTTTCCCCACAACAATTGTCGGGTAAGGATGTGATGCATGGGGTTGCAATCATAAATAATAGTGGTTCTGTGTAATAAGATGTAGTGTCGAAAACGTTGAACAACTTGAACAACTTCCAAGGCCAGTTTCTCGACATGTAGATATTTTGTTTTGGTGGTCGTGAGACTCTGACTCAAATAATATACAACATTTTCATCATGTGAATCATCATCTTGGACTAAAACCATAACAATGGTAGATTCTGAAGCAGCTAAGTACAAGAAATAATCTCGACTATAATCAGGTGGAAACAACAATGGTGTACGGGTTAAGGCAAGTTTCAAAGCTTCAAAGGCTTTGTTTGTAGTGTCTCCACATACAAAATCATAACCTTTCTTGCGAAGCCGAGTAAATCCTTTCATTAATTCAACATAGTTGGGAATGAATCGACGTAAAAAGTTTTTCTTCCCTTGGAAATTTTGGAGTTGGCGTAATGTGAAAGGAGGAGGTAGATTAAGAATAAGCTCAACCTTCAAGGGGTCTACCCTAATCCCATGTATCGACATGATAAAACCAAGAAGTCGTCTGGATTCCACACAAAAAACAAATTTGTGAGGATTCAAACATATGCGATAATAATGACAGCATAGGAAAATGGGTCGTAGCTGTGTCGAGTGATATTGTTGATGCATAGAATGCATCGGTAGATCATCAAGATAGGGTTGTACGATGTGCTTAATATCGTGAAAAACATAAGACATAGTGTGCTGAAAAGTTTCCCCAACATTTTTTAGACCAAAAGGTAGTTTCTGATAGGCAAAGGTTCCCCAAGAGAAAATAAAAGAAGTCTTATGTTAATCCACGGGTAAAATATTGATTTGATTATAGCCATAGAAACCATCCATCAAGCAAAATATTTCACTTCCCACACAATCGTCAACAATCTGGTCAACGAAACGGGTTGGATAGTTTCCTTTGGGACAAGATTTGTTTATATCCCTATAATTGACACAAACACATATCATGCCTTGTGTCTTTGTAATGGGAACAAGATTGGACACCCGATCCGTTAAATCCATAAGATAGATAAAATCAGCTTTAAGAAGTTTTTCAACCTCAAGCTTAATTGCAGCAGCTTTGCATGGGTGCACTGGGAGAAGTGTTTATTGAATGGTTTTAGTGTCCAGGTATGTCTTAACTCATGCACAACAATATCGAGATCAATACCAGGAATTTCTTCATAACTCTAGGCAAAAATGTCACAAAATTCTTAGAAAAGCGATTTATAAGTACGAACCTCATCAAAAGAACATGAGGCTTCGATATGAACATTTTCCACGACTCTAGGATTAAGTGAAATGTCAAGTGGGATGGTAGGGGAGATATTACTCAAATTCCCTTCATACAAAACATCGTGTGTAGGTTTAGGAACAAATGAAATAACAACAACGGTAGACGGTGTCGAAATCTGTCGATAACTCTGTATGGTCTCAGGTTCCAGGAAGAGAATAGAACGATGATGCCCATCATCCCCTGGAGTCTCTTCCATATACATGACCATCATGATCATCTCGTTAGTAGGAAAGATCACATGAAATGGATCAGGAGACGTATCACAGAGAGAAGGAGGAGAAAAAATGGTCGATTGAATAGCTTGATAAGCCAATTCCACCAGACTTAAAGGCATGTTGTCGCCATAACGAAGGAAATCACTAGGGTTAGGTACTATCCAAGGGTCATAAGACTCAAAGGATTCACTAAAAGAAGTCAATATCATATTGATCGAGAAGACAAAAGGAGAAGCAATATTGGGTGGATTAATGGAGAAAGTACCCATTAACATTGAATATTTAAGAAGACCCACACCAACATTGTCATAACTAGGAGGTGTTTTGCAAATGAAAGGAATGTTTCTAGTACGTGAATCAGAATTAAAGAAGGCCAATTGATCAACAATAATGACCTTTCCTTGGTGCAGGAAATGTAACACACAGAAAAGGGTAGAAACAACTGCGTGCATGGAATCAATCCATCTACGACCAAGTAAAAGGTTGTAATCAAGAGGTGCATCAAAGACCTCAACCTCGACATTAACCTCTTTACCTTCTAACGTAATAGACAATGAAGGGAGAACACCATAAGGTTTGAATCCTGTACCATTAAAATATTTAAGAGTATTGTGTGACTCAATCAGGATAGGAGAGCTAATGGCTTTCCAACAAGTAACGAACATAACACAAGTCGAGGCTCCTTCGTCAATAACAGTTCGACAAATATTCTTATTTTCCACAACAACTTGGATTTGAAATGCTAATTGAGGAGGAAGCCTTGGAATATGATTTTCCAAGTCAAAGATTATCAGATTAGTATCGGTAGGATCAATTCCACCAATATCCTTTAACAATGCCTTCCATTGAGTAGGACAACTCTAAAGGACTTTGAGAGCCGACATCACAGAGGGTTCTTGTGCAAGGTGTTCTACAATACTGTAGTTTTGGGTAGCATGTGTGTGAGGATTGAAGGATGAATTTCAAACAACGCCCTTGGGAGGAGGACAAAGAACTGTATCGAGGGTCGGTCGTTTGATATGAAGAGGACCATTTGGAGGTGAATTTGGTGGAGGAGATTGAACCAATGGGGGTGGTGCATCATCTCGTTTTTCTTTCGAAGGAGAATAATATCTGGATCGAGTTGCGATTTCAACGTCCTTATTTTTGGAGTCAAGAGTACACATAAGCACATAACATATGGTAGAGGGAGAGGGTTGGTCATGGATGACCAATTGGGCCTGCTGCTGAGAAGGGAAAGGTTGTCACAAGATGGCAAGGGTAGAAGGTGTGTCGGTTCCTTGCAGGAGCTTAGTAAACTCGGCATGCCATGGATAATCTTTCATGTAATGGTCATCACCATAGATAAGGAAAGGATAACGAGGCTTACATTTGTATTTATCATCAGTAGGCTGGGATTTGTTTTTTTTAGATTCTAGATTATTATTTTTATCTTCCTTGTTCGGACCCTTCCCTTTATTTTTATTTTGATTTTTACTGGTAGGTGTAGATTGAACTGAATTGACATCAGAGGTTTTACCGAGGGAAGGAGTCGGATTAAGAGTGTTATGTATAGTAGAAGTAGTAGATTTGGGATTGGTGTGACTAGCTTGTTTAGACCAAGTCTCACTGTGAAAAGTTCCAATCACGCCATCAACAGTGTGGGAAGATACTGGAAGTGTTGGGGTAGGATGCGTAGAAGGAAGAGGAGCATCCAGGATTAAGTCATATAGAGTATCCTTTTGTGAATAAATGAGATCTAAATACTGAGCATGACTAATCGCCTTCTCTTTAGTGACAAAACCACCCATGGAAACATCATGAGCTATAGGACCAATAAGTGATTTAGTAAACCACTCGGCTAATAGCTGGTCAGGAAGGGGAACTTTGATTAAGAATCTTCTCCTCCTCCATTCATGAATATGATCAGAAATGCGAGCAGAAGAGGTTTGTTTGAAATAACTCAAAATTTTAATTCATGTCTCGTAACGTATTGGTAATTGATAATGCGTTAAGAAGGCCATGGATAGAGTATTGAAGTCAATAAAGAAACCTCATGGTAACTCAATGTACCATTTATATGTTGAACCCATAAGAGTTCATTGGATAAGACGTAATATTATAGAGTCATCCATCAATGAGTTAGATGAACATCAAAGATGGAATGCCATGATGTGATTATTTGGGTATTCCCCAAGTCGTCCATCAAACTTAGGAATTTATTATGGTAACTTGGAAGGCATGACAGACCAATAAGGAGAATGCAAAATAGGATCATTCAAAATCCTAGATAAATCCAGTAGATCCAAAGTAGCAATAAAAGGCAACTGTATATTCAGTTGAGGAAACTGGTAGTTTTGAGGAGGTAATCTCATAGGTATACTAGTAGGACCATAAGCAGTCTGTAAATAGTTATATAGTCCTGAAAGATTCGGTTGCAGAGGGTTTTGAGCCGCATAGCCACCAAAAGTTGGTTGATTGGGGAAGCTTCCTTGGAAAGGAGCATTAGACTGAAAATTTGGACCCAAAGTAGGATTCATGGAACCTGGATATGGTTGTCCAATATTAGTGGGTACAAAATCATTAAATTGAATATGTTTCTCCCCAGACAGTTGTGGATTCCCTTGGAAAGGAATATTCCAAGGTTGATATTGTAACACAGGTATACTTTGTCCATAAAATGGGTTATGGCCTCCAACTTGAGGTTTCCCCCCAACTTGAAGTTGCCCCCCAACTTGAGATTGCCCCCCAAGTTGAGGTTGACCTCCAACTTGAGGTTGACCTCCAACAGGAATCTGAAAACCAAAAGTGACAAAATGATTGGTGCCTCCAATTGGATTGGAGAAACTAAGGCTCGTAAAATTAGCTCCTCTAGGTGAAGGAGGAGGAGGAATGTATGGACCTATGGAGAGAACCTAGGAAGGTGTAAAAACAAAACCAGTAGCAACATTGTACCCAGGTGGAACAAAAATATTAGGCCCTCTGGTTAGATCTTAGGCAGGATTAGAAATTGAAGTATTCAAAGTGTTATACGTAGGGGGAAGTGATGGATTTGATCTAGGCATAAGTGATGTTCCAATAGGAGCTTGGGTGATCACCATATTTCCATTAGAAACAATCATAGCTTGTGGGACCATGGTAGAGTGGGTGATTTGGAGAGGAAGAATTGTTTGAGAACCAACCAACAATTGGTCTAAAATTGTGACGAAATTACAGGTTGTGCCAGTAAAATGATCTAAAGGTACCATATAGGTAACACACATCTCAGGAATTTGTGATGCCATAATTTTATTAGGACTCGTTCCTAGTGTGTCAAAAATATCGTGCCTTGAAGAAGTTCCCCAAACAAAATGAACATGGATAAAACTAGGACTAAAAATTCCAGCAGTGTGAACCAGGGTTATAAACAACTCACTCAGAAGAAGTGGATTGTCTACTCCAGACTCGACATTAGTCCCAGTAGGTACTTCAATATTCTCGTCCATAACAAGGTCTTTCTACGAAATCATCGAGAGAAAATGTGGATCTTGTACAACACTCAATAACGGATTTACAGGAAGTTTGAATGCCTCTAAAGAATCCAAACGAATTCTGAATCCCTCTAAAGAATTTGAATTTCCAATCTCAGAGGCTACTTCGTTATTGACTACTCCTTCAGGAGATCCCTCTGGTGATTTAGGAAGCAAAGGGACATAATCTTCCAGATCTTCTGGAGGTATCCCTTGCATTTGACATGAACGACAAAGGCCAATGTTGGCCACACCAAATAAAGAACGAAACAAATCTACGAACAACTAGAGAAACAAACAACACTCACTAAAAAAATATAGAAGTCAAACCAAACAAACAAACCTTCTTATTTCAAGGTCACTAGTTGGTGATGAAATCCAACATCATGAAATCAAGACAAAAAGGGGCTGGGATAAAGCAGGTAGAAAATTTGCGTTGACAACCTGCTTAATAGACTTACGCCTTGGCTCAAGCTCCCACATATAATCGTGGGTATACCCTCCAAGGAGACCGAGTGAGTTTGTCTAACATAGATTCTAGGTACTGTGAAGACTTGCCCCTCCACAGTCACCTTGTGTAAATACCCTAAAAAGATAGGCCAGTAAGGTTACCAATTACTCCAATAATGCCTGGGGAAATAGTCGACAGTCCAATCCACGCACAAAGGAAGGGTATTTAATCCTAGAATCAACTTGAGAAGTCCCCACATGATTTTATTCTCAAGCGACCCCCAATAATATGCACAATATCTACACCAAGACCAACAAAGAAGGATGAGTAACTTTGTCAGTCTTAATGTGACGTCAGGTTTGGCCCTTGTGTTACAAGGGCTTCCCAGGACAAAATGTAGCAAGTGGATTTGAAAATATCCCTATCACAAGATACTATTGTGTGTTTTGATGCTTTGGAGAGTGTGCCTTTCAACCTATTCCAAAGTGCTATCCTAGCTAATGTTGGTGTAGAGAATTTCTAGAAAATAAAATTTTCTAATAAATTTTAATATTACGTTGTATTTTAAGAGGTTGTTGCTTACTCAAAAGGGAAATGGAGATGAAACTGATGATGCATATGACCTTTACCCAATAAAATGAAAGAAGATATGATTATGCAATCTTTCAATTCGATGAACTCTAATTACAACAGGGATAAGGTATCATTCTTTGAAATACAAAAGCTACAAAACACAATTTCTCAATTTTTTGAATGAACAAATTTCCAAATAATCAAAAGTTACAAAATTTTCCAACTTTCTCAATTAACAAATATTTTGAATGCAACAATTTTCTTGTAAAAAATTACTAAAAAGAAGAATGGCTTCAACCCTTTCTTTCTCAAATCAGATCAGAGATGCAACACATGAAAGAAAACGTAATCCAAGAAAATTAGTGCACTCGCAACACTATTCCCAAATAAAACCTATAATGTAGAAAAAAAAAATGATGGGCAAGATTTTTGTCAAATGCAAACAAAAATGTTTCTCAATCAATGATCAATCGAAAAAGAAAAAAACAATCCAAAACTTCAAATAAATCAAAGATCCTTTGTCAAACAAGAACTCAAGATCAAGACCTAGAGATTATACCCTTGTGACAAAAAACCAAAAGAAAAAACTTGCAAAAGGTACAAAGAAGGCTTTAAATTTATGAAAATCATTCACATGAAAGCTTCAAACTTAGAAAAAAATCATCTACAAGTGTCAAAAATTCATCCCAAGAAATTGAGGCAAGAATGGATCGAAAAAAGAAAAATGGCTAACTTCAATAATTCCTACAACAATCGTCACAGGTGGTAGTGGAGCATAGTGTGGTGATCTAAGGTCGTCACATGTTGTCAACAAGGTACAATGCGATGTTGTCACACTGGTCTGCACCAGTAGAGTGCGACGTCAGAGGATCGCCACAGTTTTTCTATAGAGTACACTGCGACGATATCTGAACATAAAGAAAAAAAAGAAGAAATCCAAAACTTTTCACTGAACTTTCAAACCCAAGGAACCTAGTTGGATCACCCACAGACTTAGAGAATAAATTTAACTAAATAAAGGCAGGCTAAAAGAATATAAGAGACAAAAAACAAGTCGCAATCCCAACTGGAGTTTGTTAAGCCCTAATATTGGCTCATTA